>QRFJ01003700.1:0-25543 GCA_006176705.1 Cocos nucifera | reverse complement strand
TGTTAGATATATGTGCCCTAGAAGCCAGAATTGGCTGACACTTATAATACACTTCTAGGGGCAAAATTATAATTTTGACTAAAATCAATAAAATGGGTTATTTTCTATCACATATGTGTATTTGTGTCTGTGATACATCCTTTGAGTTAATGGTAATGATAATTCATATTTTTAAGAGTTGAAAATTTAAGACATGAATAATCATTATTAACTCATAAATGCTCCCGACCATAGGATCATCACGAGGATGGTGATTGATCCGGAAGGTTGGTGTACAATCGCTTCTCTTAGTAGATGAGTCTTGAGTCTACGGTGTGGAGACACGAAGCGAAGAGTATAGGTACTCGTTAGAGAACGAGGCACTGAGCGTGACCACCTCGAGTAGTCATTAGGAAGTCTACCTTCTCGTCAATGACTGACTCGATGCTGCAGTAGTGTGTCTGGTTCTTTGAGAGTGCATCGATATTCACCTTGAGGGTGTTATAGTTTGACTACACCATTACTCGGTCTCCTAGCCATATGGAACCCTGAGGTGTATGTTGGCTATAGCATGTTCATTGTAGGAACTGGGATTGCATCAAGATGGGAATCTATCTACCTCGGTGGTAGAGGAGCAGCCCTATGATGATCATGAGAATCAAGTCCAAAGCCATGGCCATGGCAGAGTGAAAAATAGAAAGAGTTTCTATTTAGATTTTCACATTGGACTCGAATCGAATGATTACCATCATATGACAGAACTAGGGTTTGACGAGTTTACCTTAACCCTAATCTGAATCGGGCTCAAGATAGAAGAACTTAATCACACAGGTAGCTGCACCAAGAGGTTCGCATTCAGCTCTGATGGGTTGCCACCATATACTGCTAGGTGTCACTGGTGGATTTTGGGAGCAATTAGAATGATTTAGATGATCGATCATTCTAGCTGTTCGAATCAGAAGAGTTCTGAATCCATCGAAAGGAGTTTCGATGATGTCGATGATAGAGATCATGACATATCCCATTACCATACAGAACTAACCTAACTGGGTCACACAAATAAGGGTTTGAATCTGGTGATCATCAATTGAACTGATCTGTTCAATTGATCTGAATGAGATTCAATTAGGTTCAAGAAAATCATGCTAGCACTCGATTGAACCTAACGTTCTTCTTTTACTATCATAAATAAGTTGTCCTGTCTGAGCCAAAGGAGTTTGTGCTCAATCAGAGGCCTTCATATGGTCTGACTGGAGGTTGTCCAAGTCAAAAAAGGTTGTCTTATTTTTAAGACATTACCTACCATTTTGGTCACCTGCCATTTCTTGTTCTTTGACTTTGGTCAAAAGTCTACCTTTGACTGGTCAAATGTTGACCATTGACACTTTGACTTTTGACCACATGTCATGCACCTATTGGAGAGCTGGTGGGGGCTTGTCCCCCTGCCAGAACCTGGCAAGGAGGAGGGCATGCCACCGGGTGTGCCCAAGTTGGAGGCGCCTAGGAGTCCTTGTTGGACAAGGACTCCACCTCCCTTTTGGATTCCAATTAGAGTTCTCTAAGAACCAAGTTTGACTGGTCTTAGGCACCCTCTAAGGAGGAATCCAGGGGACTCTATTCCCCAATCAGATTTAGATCTGATTTCACAAAGGTTGTGATTGGTTGGGAAGAAGAGGAGTTGGATCACAGCAGTCTATAAATAAGACCCTGCGCCCAACTCAGATTAAAATGATTAGAATCAGAATTCCTATGCCCCAAGGCTGCCTCTCCCCTCTTCCTCCATGCCAAACCACCTTCTCCTCTCCTCTCCACGTCCAAAAGGTTTTGGACTTTGGTTGGTGCAATCCAGATCAAGAAAGGCATCAAAAGCTAGAAGGCTGCTGCTGCAAAGGACTGCTGATCTTCAAAAGGAGTTTTGAAGATCCTCCAGATCAGATCCAGATCTAATTTTTGGAGATGTGATAGAGAAGAAGAGGATCTCTAGATCAGCCCGAGTGGATACCGTAGAGGCCAGGCACTTGCGTGGCTAGATCCAGAACCTTCCGCTGCAACAGGATCATCAATGGGTAATAGGATTACCCTCAGGTAAATTAAATTTGATTTAATTTATCTTATTTTATTTTATTTTAAAATAATAATAATCAGATCTAAAACATCTCAGATCTGAATTAGATTAAAGAAAAAAAATTTTAAATATATCTCTTGATCTGATCAGATCTGAATGAACTGGTCCAGAAAATCAGGATTTTTCCAATGGTATCAGACCAAGGTTCAAAAGTTTTAGATCTAATTTTAAATTTATTTTAATTAAAAATAAATGATTTTAGATGTCACATGAGATGTGATAGATCTAAATCAAAAAAATTAAAATTAAATGATTTAGGATCTAAGATTAAAAATATGCATGACTAGTTCTAAAATTAGAATAGTTCTATACAATAGTCTTTGCATGTTTTAATTTAATTTGATTAAATCATATTTTAGATCTATTTATTTACTATTTTTTGATATTATAATTATTATAATAACATCTAAAAAAATAAAAAAAATATTTAATTTTAAAATCATATGAGATATGATTGATGCATGTCTGACTAGTTGTAGAATAGTTCTACATAATTATTCTAGATTAGAATTTATTTTGATTGATCAATTTAAATCTAATTTTTTAGATTATTATGAGATAATTTAGATCTAAAAAATGCATGATTTGATACATGAGATGTATGCAAAATATGCCATTGATTAGATCTTTTTATATTAGATATATGATATAGATCTAAAATTAGTTTTATAGTATTTTATGTCCTATTAAGGCATTCCTCTTGGCCATCCGGTCATAAGAACAAAGAAGGTTTAAAGCCCTCTCCTTTCATTCGATGGGGTGTTCTTATGATGTGTAGGGGTGCTGGCATTCGTCCTTAATCAGAAACCAAAACTTACTTTCTGCAAAACCTAGATCCTGAAACCTAGGATTTATTGTGCATATTTTGTTTTATGAACCCTACTTAATTAAGAATTAAGATTATGAAATTTAATTAGATCTAAAATCAAGAATTTTAGATCTAAGACATATTCATAATATTAGGTTCGGGCTTGATAGCTCAATTTAGCGTCTAAGCGGTTGATCAAACCGAATCAAGAGTTGGTTTAGATGGGATCAACAATGCTTAAATTGACCAGCCTAATAGGATTAAGTCTGGGTCAAGATCGAGTCACGATCAAGCAAGACCTAATTAGGCTCAGAGGTTAGAGTCTGGATTGTAGGCTAACCCAATTGGTTCTGCTCAACAATTTGGTGTCTAAGGTAAGTTTTGGCACATACGACCGACTGTTTTTAATTGAAGCTACTCGACCTGAATGCGTTCTTTGTATGAGTTAATGGCATATTCCTTCACCGATCTCACTTACCTGGCATATCTGTTGACACAGTTCTGAATCTAGGTGGTCAATAATCCGAGCTAACCCATGCCACTAGGTTAGTCATAATTGTTATGACTATGACAAGTCTAGTTTAAAGAGACCTGAATCAATTCTCCCTAAGAAAAGATTAAGTCTCAGGTCTTCCACCATTGTAGATGTGCGGGCCCTTCCTGGGGTTGATTGTTCTCGGCTGGATACAGTGGCTCAGTTGCACCGAAAGATGCAACATGTCTATTAGGCATTGGATGCTATGGGCTGGAGGATGGTTGGGCTCAATATTTTGGATACGTGAGAGACTCAATTAGGAACCCAGTTCTATGCAAATGGTGGGTCTGACTTAACTAAGGAGTGGATCAATATTCCGGATACGGTGAGATTCATGAATTAGAGACCAAGTTTGGGTGCACCATGATTAGAGAATTATTGAACAAGAGTTGTTCACTCATTGGCTAACCCATCACCAATAACTGTTAGGTGAAGGTGATGAGTCAGTTGGTGAGACCGCACCACCCACTGAAATTTAAAGATGAGATTTTTGCATCTCTATGTGGGATTGAGAAAATGTGCTAATTTGTTTATAAAATCCTAATAAATTGTCAAGAGATAGGACACTTGTGTGATGGGGCAAGTGTGACATGTTAGATATATGTGCCCTAGAAGCCAGAATTGGCTGACACTTGTAATACACTTCTAGGGGCAAAATTGTAATTTTGACTATAATTAATAAATGGGTTATTTTCTATCACACATGTGTATTTAGTGTCTGTGATACATCCTTTGAGTTAATGGTAATGATAATTCATATTTTCAAGAGTTGAAAATTTAAGACATGAATAATCATTATTAACTCATAAATAGCTCCCGACCATAGGATCATCACGAGGATGGTGATTGATCCGGAAGGTTGGTGTACGATCGCTTCTCTTTAGTAGATGAGTCTTGAGTCTACGGTGTGGAGACACCGGAGCGAGAGTACAGGTACTCGTTAGAGAACGAGGGCACTGAGCGTGACCACCTCGAGTAGTCATTAGGGAGTCTACCTTCTCGTCAATGACTGACTCGATGCTGCAGTAGTGTGTCTGGTTCTTTGACCTGAGATGCATCGGCAGTTCACCTTGAGGGTGTTATAGTTTGACTACACCATTACTCGGTCTCCTAGCCATATGGAACCCTGAGGTGTATGTTGGCTGTGACATGTTCATTGTAGGAACTGGATTGCATCAAGATGGGATCTATCTACCTCGGTGGTAGAGGAGTAGCCCTATGATGATCATGAGAATCAAGTCCTGAAGCCCATGGCCATGGCAGAGTGAAATAATAGAAAGAGTTTCTATTTAGATTTTCACATTGGACTCGAATCGAATGATTACATCATATGACAGAGACTAGGGTTTGACGAGTTCACCTTAACCCTAATCTGATCGGGGCTCAAGATAGAAGAACTGAATCACACAGGTAGCTGCACCAAGAGGTTCGCATTCAGCTCTGATGGGTTGCCACCATATACTGCTAGGTGTCACTGGTGGATTTTGGGAGCAATTAGAATGATTTAGATGATCGATCATTCTAGCTGTTCGAATCAGAAGAGTTCTGATCCATCGAAAGGAGTTTCGATGATGTCGATGATAGAGATCATGACATATCCCATTACCATACAGAACTGAACCTAACTGGGTCACACAAACAAGGGTTTGAATCTGGTGATCATCAATTGAACTAATCTAGTTCAATTGATCTGAATGAGATTCAATTAGGTTCAAGGAAATCGTGCTAGCACTCGATTGAACCTAACGTTCTTCTTTTGCTATCATAAATAAGTCGTCCTGTCTGAGCCAAAGGAGTTTGTGCTCAAACAGAAGTCTTCTTATGGTCTGACTGGAGGTTGTCCAAGTCAGAATAGGTTGTCTTATTTGTAAGACATTACCTGCCATTTTTGGTCACCTGCCATTTCTTGTTCTTTGACTTTGGTCAAAAGTCTACCTTTGACTGGTCAAACGTTGACCATTCACCCTTTGACTTTTGACCACATGTCATGCACCTATTGGAGAGCTGGTGGGGGCTTGTCCCCCTGCCAGAACCTGGCAAGGAGATGGGCGCACGCCAAGGGAGGCGTGAGCCCAAGTAAGGAGGCGCCTATGGAGTCCTTGTGGGACAAGGACTCCATCTCCCTTTAGGATTCCAATGAGAGTTCTTCTAAGAATCCAGTTTGACTGGTCCAAGGCACTCTCCAAGTAGGAATCCAGGGGACTCTAATCCCACCAATCAGATTTAGATCTGATTTCACAAAGGGTTGTGATTGGTTGGGAGGAAGATGACTTGGATCACGCTTAGTCTATATAAGAGACCCAGCGCCCAAGTGAAAAAATAATCAAGAAATAATCAAGAAGCAATCTTCCCACGCCCCAAGGCTGCCTCTCTCCCCTTTCTCCACGCCATACTCTCATTCTCCCCTTGCTCTCCACGTCCAAAAGTGTTTTGGATTTGGATTGGTGCGATTTAGATCAAGAAAAGGAGATCAAAAGCAAGAAGGCTGCGCTGCTGCGAAGAACGACTGCAGATCTTCAAAAGGAGTTTTGAAGATCCTCCAGATCAGATCCAGATCTGATTTTTGGAGGCGTGATAGAGAAGAAGAGGATCTCCAGATCCAGCCCGAGTGGATACCGGTAGAGGCCAGGCGCTTGCGTGGCTTGATCCAGAACCTTCCGCTGCAAACAGGATCATCAACAGGGTAATAGGATTACCCTATTCAGGTAAATTGAATGTGATTTAATTTATCCTTTTCATTTAATTTTTATTAAATAAATAAGAATCAGATCTGAAGCATCCCTGATCTGATACAGATCTAAGAGAAAAATTTTTGAAATATATCTCTTGATCTGATCAGATCTGAACGAACCTGGTCAGGGAAATCAGGATTTCCCTTCAAGTGGTATCAGAGCCATGGTTCTAAAAATAGTTTAGATCTGATTTTTAATTTTATTTTAATTAAAAATAACGTGATTTCAGATGTCACATGAGATGTGATCAGATCTGAAATCAAGAAAAATTAAAATTAAATGATTTGGATCTAAGAACATGAAGATATGCATGACTAGTTCTAGAATAGAATAGTTCTATAGAATAGTTTTGCATGTCTTTGATTTAATATGATTAAATCATATTTTAGATCTTCTTATTTACTGTTTTCTGATATTATAAGTGTTATAATAACATCTGATAAACAGCAAATAAAAATTATTTAATTTTAAATATCATATGAGATATGATAGATGCATGACTAGACTAGTTGTAGAATAGTTCTACATAATTGTCTAGATTAGAATTTATTTTGATTAGATCAATTTAAATCTAATTTTTCAGATTATTATGTGATAATTTAGATCTGAAAACATGCATGATTATGATACATGAGATGTATGCAAAATATGCCATGGTTAGATCTAAATTTGTATATGAGATATATGATATAGATCTATAACTGTTTTGTAGTATTGAATGTTTATTGAATGTTCCTGATTAAGGCGTTCCCCTTGGCCGTCCGGTCATAAGAACGAAGAAGGGTTTAAAGGCCCTCTCTTCCCATTCGATGGGGTGTTCTTATGATGTGTAGGGGTGCTGCGCGTTCGTCCTTAATCAGAAACCCAAAAACTTACTTTCTGCAAAACCCTAGATCCTGAAACCCTAGGATTTATTGTGCATATTTTGTTTATGAACCCAACTTAATTAAGAATTAAGTTTATGGAATATTAATTAGGTCTAAAATTGAGAATTTCAGATCTAAGACATATTCATAATACTGGGTTCGGGCTTGGGTAGCTCAATTAGGTCTAAGCGGTTGATCAAACCGAATCAAGAGTTGGTTAGATGGGATCAACAATGCTTAAATTGACCAGCCTAATAGGATTAAGTCTGGGTCAAGATCGAGTCACGATCAAGCAAGACCTAATTAGGCTCAGAGGTTAGAGTCTGGATTGTAGGCTAACCCAATTGGTTCTGACTCAACAATTTGGTGTCTAAGGTAAGTTTGGCACAGACGACCGACTGGTTTTTAATTGGAAGCTACTCGACCTGAATGCGTTCTTGTACGAGTTAACGGCATATTCCTTCCACCGGTCTCACTTACCTGGCCATATCTGTTGACACAGTTCTGATCTGAGGTGGTCAATAATCCGAGCTGACCCATGCCACTAGGTTAGTCATAATTGTTATGACTAAGCCAAGTCTAGTTTAATGAGACCTGAATCAATTCTCCCTAAGAAAAGATTAAGTCCGAGGTCTTCCACCATTGTAGATGTGCGGGCCCTTCCCGGGGTTGATTGTTCTCGGCTGGATACAGTGGCTCAGTTGCACCGGGAAGACGCAACCATGTCTATTAGGCATTGGATGCTATGGGCTGGAGGATGAGTTGGGCTCAATATTCCGGATACGGTGAGAGACCCAATTAGGAACCCAGTCTATGCAAATGGTGGGTCTGACTTAACTAAGGAGTGGATCAATATTCCGGATACGGTGAGATTCATGAATTAGAGACCAAGTTTGGGTGCACCATGATTAGAGAATCATTGAACAAGAGTTGTTCACTCATTGGCTAACCCATCACCAATAACTGTTAGGTGAGGTGATGAGTCAGTTGGTGAGACCGCACCACCCACTAGAAATCATCAATCGCGGAGATTTTCGCATCTCTACAGAGGGAGTGTAGGGATCCGAGAAAATAGTGGGAGCTAATTTGTTTAAAAATAAAATCCCTAAACAAATTGGTCAAGTCAAAATTACAGTATCTAACTAGAATCTTTGACTCTCTACAGGAAAATGTCTGCGTCCAACCCACTGGCACGTATCCTAGACACACATAGACTGACTGGACCCAATTATAAAGATTGGCTCAGGAACTTACAAAATTGTTTTGGGTTCCGAGAAGTTAACACATGTTTTGGACCAGGACCCTCCCACCTTACCAGCTCGTCCATCCACTGAACAGAGAGCGTCTCTGGAAAAATGGATTGACGAAGACAATAAGGCCAGATACTACATGTTGGGCTCGATGTCTGATGAGCTCCAGCGCCAACATGAAGATATCGGGACTGCTCGCCAAATGTTGGCTCACCTGCAGGAGATGTTTGGTGAACAGAGTCGCGCAGCCAAATATCAAGTCACGAAACGACTTTTTAAGGCTAAGATGCGTGATGGGCAGTCAGTCCAAGATCACTGTCTGACAATGATCAAGGACATGGAAGAGCTTGAGAAGCTCGGTGTGAAGTTGGACTTGGACTTGCAGAATGATATTATTCTGCAATCCTTGACTGATGCATATGGGCAATTCATCATGAATTACCACATGCATAAACTTCAAAATTCCTTGGCCGAGTTGATGAATATGCTGGTTACCGCTGAGCTTTCTATGAAAGGTTCTAAAGGCTCAGTTCTTGCTATGGAACGGACTTCTTCCAAAAGAAAGTCTTATGGAAAGAAAAAGAAGTCTGTGAAAAAGCAAAAGGTAGAAGGATCAAAGAAGAAGAAGGCAGAACCGAAGAAGAAGGTCGATTGGCAAAGGAAAGTGTTTCCATTGCAACAGCGACGGCCATTGGAAGCGGAACTGCCCTACTTACCTGGCCACCCTAAAGAACAAGAAGGAAGGTCCTTCTGGAGGTATGCTCGTTATTGAGTCTAACCTTACGGTTTCTTCTGCATCCAGTTGGGTGCTTGACTCTGGATCTAGTGCTCACCTATGCACTTCTATGCAGGGTCTTGAGGATAGCAGGAGGCTGAGGGATGGAGACATGATCCTACGCGTCGGTAATGGAGCAAGAGTTGCTGCAGTAGCCGTGGGAACATACCCTCTTCGATTACCATCTGGTTTAGACTTAGTTTTGAAAGACTGTTATTTTGTGCCTGCAGCTAGCAGGAATTTGATTTCTGTTTCATGCTTAGCACAAGAAGGTTATGTGATCACCTTCTTTAAGGACCATTGTAACATTCTTTATGAAAGAAATAAAATTGCAAATGGTTTCCTTATTAATGGTCTTTATCAGCTACATATTGATGTACCTGTTCTAACTATCGAGCAAAACGTGAATGCCAAACGACCTAGGGATAGTCCAAACGACAGATATCTATGGCACCTGAGATTAGGTCATATAGCAGAAGATAGGATCAACAAATTGGAGAAAAATGGGCTATTGAGTCCATTGACTTCCGAGTCATATCCAACTTGTGAATCTTGTCTTCAAGGCAAAATGACTAAACTCCCTTTTGTTGGACATGGGGAGAGGGCCACAGATCTCCTTGCCCTAGTACATACTGATGTGTGCGGCCCATTCGATGTGCCGGCTAGAGGCAATTTTGTCTACTTCATTACCTTTACCGATGATCTGTCTAGGTATGGATATGTGTATCTTATGAGACACAAGTCTGAAGCTTTTGAAAAGTTCAAAGAATTTAGACATGAAGTAGAAAAACAAACTGGAAAACCCATTAAGGTTCTTCGATCAGATCGAGGAGGTGAATATCCTTAGTCCGGGAATTCCTAGACTATCTTAAGGAAAATGGCATAGTCTCTCAATGGACTCCACCAGGAACACCTCAACTCAACGGGGTTTCAGAACGGAGAAATCGGACTCCTATTGGATATGGTTCGATCCATGATGAGCTTCACAGACCTCCCAGATTTTCTTTGGGGACATTCATTATTAACTTCAATCTTATCTTACTGAATAGGGTTCCCTCTAAAACCGTTCCTACCACACCGTATGAGATATGGCACGGTAAGAAACCAAGTCTGAGTCATCTCAGAATTTGGGGTTGTCCGGCTCATGTCAAAAGACAACAAGCGGACAAGTTAGAGTTTAGGTCCTTTAGAGCTCGATTCATAGGATATCCTAAAGAGTCATTAGGATACTATTTCTACATTCCTGAAGACCACAATGTGATTGTGAGTCGACATGCCATATTTCTTGAAAAATAGTTTATTCAAGATAGTGGCATTGGAAAGCAGATTAAGCTTGATGAGAAAGTCTCACAAGCAGAAAGAGCTAAGGACCAAGTGGAACCAAATCAGGTTGAGCCAATAAGAACACTACCTCCTCCACCTCGTAGATCGGAAAGAGTTTCCCGTCCCCCTGAAAGATACTTAGGTATTATTTCAGAGGATGTAGAGGAAATGTTCCTCATAGGTAATGGTGCTCATGGTGATGATCCCAAAACCTACAACGAGGCGATATCAGATATCGACTCCGAGAAATGGCTTGAGGCAATGAAGTCAGAGATCGACTCGATGCACTCAAACCAAGTCTGGACCTTGGTAGATCCACCAGAAGGTATAGTACCTATTGGGTGTAAATGGATCTTCAAGAGAAAGATTGGTGCAGATGGGAATGTGGAGACATTCAAGGCTAGACTAGGTGGCAAAAGGTTATAGTCAACGTGAAGGCATTGACTATCAGGATACCTTTTCCCCAGTGGCTATGCTAAAATCCATCCGCACATTGCTTGCTGTTGCAGCCTATTTCGATTATGAAATATGGCAAATGGACGTGAAAACGGCATTCCTAAATGGATATCTTGAGGAAGATATCTATATGGAACAGCCACTAGGTTTCACATCCAGTGATACTGATCACAAGGTTTGCAAGCTGCAAAGGTCCATATATGGACTTAAGCAAGCATCTCGGAGCTGGAACACTCGTTTTAATGATGTGATCAAAAAGTTTGGTTTCATCAAAAACGAAGAGGAACCATGTGTTTTCAAAAGGGTCAGTGGGAGCGCTGTTGTCTTCCTCGTATTGTACGTGGATGACATCCTCCTTATTGGGAATGATATTCCCATGTTGACATCAGTCAAGATGTGGTTGTCTAAGGAATTCTCCATGAAAGACCTAGGTGAAGCATCCTTTATTCTAGGAATTAAGGTCTATAGGGATAGACCGAATAGGATGCTAGGACTTTCACAGAAGATGTACATAGAGGAAGTACTAAAGAGGTTTAGTATGGAAAACTCTAAGAGGGGATTAATACCCTTCAGACATGGTATTCATCTTTCCAAGAAGATGTGCCCCAGCACACCTGAGGAAATAGAACGCATGAGCAAGATCCCTTATGCTTCTGCAATAGGGAGCCTCATGTATGCCATGCTATGTACACGACCTGATATAGCCCATGCTGTGAGTGTCACAAGCAGATATCAGTCAAATCCAGGTGAAGAACACTGGACTTCTGTGAAATGTATCCTTAAGTACTTGAGAAGAACTAAGGATATGATGTTGGTCTTTGGTAATGGAGAACTCCTGGTCCAGGGATACACAGACTCGGACTTCATGTCCGATATAGATGATCGAAAGTCGACATCTGGCAAGTCTGTTTGTGTGCAATGGTGGAGCTGTCAGCTGGAAGAGTTCCAAGCAAACTGTGATAGCAGATTCCACCATGGAAGCAGAATATATAGCTGCATCAGAGGCTGCAAAGGAAGCATTCTGGTACAAGAAGTTTGCTGCAGAAATTGGAGTAATGCCATCAGATGCCATTCCTCTTTACTGCGACAACAATGGCGCCATAGCCCTTGCTAAGGAGCCGAGGTCTCACCAGAAGTCCAAGCACATTGAGCGGCGATATCATCTCATCCGCGATTACCTTGAGAAAGGTTACGTTGAGGTCAAGAGAGTCAACTCCACAGATAATGATAATGTGGCAGACCCACTTACAAAGCCGTTGGGCCAGCAGAAGATCGAAGCCCACCTTGAGAAGATGGGACTTAGACTTGTAGCCAATTGGCTTTAGGACAAGTGGGAGATTGTTAGATATATGTGCCCTAGAAGCCAGAATTGGCTGACACTTGTAATACACTTCTAGGGGCAAAATTGTAATTTTGACTATAATTAATAAAATGGGTTATTTTCTATCACACATGTGTATTTAGTGTCTGTGATACATCCTTTGAGTTAATGGTAATGATAATTCATATTTTCAAGAGTTGAAAATTTAAGACATGAATAATCATTATTAACTCATAAACAGCTCCCGACCATAGGATCATCACGAGGATGGTGATTGATCCGGAAGGTTGGTGTACGATCGCTTCTCTTTAGTAGATGAGTCTTGAGTCTACGGTGTGGAGACACCGGAGCGAGAGTACAGGTACTCGTTAGAGAACGAGGGCACTGAGCGTGACCACCTCGAGTAGTCATTAGGGAGTCTACCTTCTCGTCAATGACTGACTCGATGCTGCAGTAGTGTGTCTGGTTCTTTGACCTGAGATGCATCGGCAGTTCACCTTGAGGGTGTTATAGTTTGACTACACCATTACTCGGTCTCCTAGCCATATGGAACCCTGAGGTGTATGTTGGCTGTGACATGTTCATTGTAGGAACTGGATTGCATCAAGATGGGATCTATCTACCTCGGTGGTAGAGGAGTAGCCCTATGATGATCATGAGAATCAAGTCCTGAAGCCCATGGCCATGGCAGAGTGAAATAATAGAAAGAGTTTCTATTTAGATTTTCACATTGGACTCGAATCGAATGATTACATCATATGACAGAGACTAGGGTTTGACGAGTTCACCTTAACCCTAATCTGATCGGGGCTCAAGATAGAAGAACTGAATCACACAGGTAGCTGCACCAAGAGGTTCGCATTCAGCTCTGATGGGTTGCCACCATATACTGCTAGGTGTCACTGGTGGATTTTGGGAGCAATTAGAATGATTTAGATGATCGATCATTCTAGCTGTTCGAATCAGAAGAGTTCTGATCCATCGAAAGGAGTTTCGATGATGTCGATGATAGAGATCATGACATATCCCATTACCATACAGAACTGAACCTAACTGGGTCACACAAACAAGGGTTTGAATCTGGTGATCATCAATTGAACTGAATCTAGTTCAATTGATCTGAATGAGATTCAATTAGGTTCAAGGAAATCGTGCTAGCACTCGATTGAACCTAACGTTCTTCTTTTGCTATCATAAATAAGTTGTCCTGTCTGAGCCAAAGGAGTTTGTGCTCAAACAGAAGGCCTTCATTATGGTCTGACTGGAGGTTGTCCAAGTCAGAATAGGTTGTCTTATTTGTAAGACATTACCTGCCATTTTTGGTCACCTGCCATTTCTTGTTCTTTGACTTTGGTCAAAAGTCTACCTTTGACTGGTCAAACGTTGACCATTCACCCTTTGACTTTTGACCACATGTCATGCACCTATTGGAGAGCTGGTGGGGGCTTGTCCCCCTGCCAGAACCTGGCAAGGAGAAGGGCGCACGCCAAGGGTGGCGTGAGCCCAAGTAGGAGGCGCCTAGGAGTCCTTGTTGGACAAGGACTCCATCTCCCTTTAGGATTCCAATGAGAGTTCTTCTAAGAATCCAGTTTGACTGGTCCAAGGCACTCTCCAAGTAGGAATCCAGGGGACTCTAATCCCACCAATCAGATTTAGATCTGATTTCACAAAGGGTTGTGATTGGTTGGGAGGAAGATGACTTGGATCACGCTTAGTCTATATAAGAGACCCAGCGCCCAAGTGAAAAAATAATCAAGAAATAATCAAGAAGCAATCTTCCCACGCCCCAAGGCTGCCTCTCTCCCCTTTCTCCACGCCATACTCTCATTCTCCCCTTGCTCTCCACGTCCAAAAGTGTTTTGGATTTGGATTGGTGCGATTTAGATCAAGAAAAGGAGATCAAAAGCAAGAAGGCTGCGCTGCTGCGAAGAACGACTGCAGATCTTCAAAAGGAGTTTTGAAGATCCTCCAGATCAGATCCAGATCTGATTTTTGGAGGCGTGATAGAGAAGAAGAGGATCTCCAGATCCAGCCCGAGTGGATACCGGTAGAGGCCAGGCGCTTGCGTGGCTTGATCCAGAACCTTCCGCTGCAAACAGGATCATCAACAGGGTAATAGGATTACCCTATTCAGGTAAATTGAATGTGATTTAATTTATCCTTTTCATTTAATTTTTATTAAATAAATAAGAATCAGATCTGAAGCATCCCTGATCTGATACAGATCTAAGAGAAAAAATTTTTGAAATATATCTCTTGATCTGATCAGATCTGAACGAACCTGGTCAGGGAAATCAGGATTTCCCTTCACTAACACACTATGTACTTTAATAAGCGGAACTGCCCTACTTACCTGGCCATCCTGAAGAACAAGAAGGAAGGTCCTTCTAGGAGGTATGCTCGTTATTGAGTCTAACCTTACGATTTCTTCTACATCCAGTTGGGTGCTTGACTCTGGTTCTAGTGCTCATCTGTGCACTTCCATGCAGGGTCTTGAGGATAGCAGGAGGCTAAGGGATGGAGACATGATCCTACGCATCGGTAATAGAGCAAGAGTTGCTACAGTAGCCGTGGGAACATACCCTCTTCGATTACCATCTGGTTTAGACTTAGTTTTGAAAGACTGTTATTATGTGCCTGCAGCTAGCAGGAATTTGATTTCTGTTTCATGCTTAGCACTAAGAAGGCTATGTGATTACCTTCTTTAAGGACCATTGTAACATTCTTTATGAAAGAAATAAAATTGCAAATGGTTTCCTTATTAATGGTCTTTATCAGCTACATATTGATGTACCTATTCTAACTATCGAGCAAAACGTGAATGCCAAACGACCTAGGGATAGTCCAAACGATAGATATCTATGGCACCTGAGATTAGGTCATATAGCAGAAGATAGGATCAACAAATTGGAGAAAAATGGACTATTGAGTCCATTGACTTCCGAGTCATATCCAACTTGTGAATCCTGTCCTTCAAGGCAAAATGACCAAACTCCCTTTTGTTGGACATGGGGAGAGGGCCACAGATCTCCTTGCCCTAGTACATACTGATGTGTGCGGCCCATTTGATGTGCCGGCTAGAGGCAATTTTGTCTACTTCATTATCTTTACCGATGATCTGTCTAGGTATGGGTATGTGTATCTTATGAGACATAAGTCTGAAGCTTTTGAAAAGTTCAAAGAATTCAGACATGAAGTAGAAAAACAAACTGAAAAACCCATTAAGGTTCTTCGATCAGATCGAGGAGGTGAATACCTTAGCCGAGAATTCCTAGACTATCTTAAGAAAAATGGCATAGTCTCTCAATGGACTCCACCAGGAACACCTCAACTCAATAGGGTTTCAGAATGGAGAAATCGGACCTATTAGATATGGTTCGATCCATGATGAGCTTCACAGACCTTCCTGATTTTCTTTGGGGACACTCATTGTTAACTTTAATTTATCTACTGAATAGGATTCCCTCTAAAACCATTCCTACCACACCGTATGAGATATGGCATGGTAAGAAACCAAGTCTGAGTCATCTCAGAATTTGGGGTTGTCCGGCTCATGTCAAAAGACAACAAGCGGACAAGTTAGAGTTTAGATCCTTCAGAGCTCGATTCATAGGATATCCTAAAGAGTCATTAGGATACTATTTCTACATTCCAGAAGACCATAATGTGATTGTGAGTCGACATGCCATCTTTCTTGAAAAATAGTTTATTCAAGATAGCGGCATTGGAAAGCAGATTAAGCTTGATGAGAAAGTCTCACAAGTACAATGAGCTAAGGACCAATTGGAACCAAATCAGGTTGAGCCAATAAGAACACTACCTCCTCCACCTCGTAGATCGGAAAGAGTTTCCCGTCCCCTGAAAGATACTTAGGTATTATTTCAGAGGAAAGTAGAGGAAATGTTCCTCGTAGGTAATGGTGCTCATGGTGATGATCCCAAAACCTACAACGAGGCGATATCAGATATCGACTCCGAGAAATGGCTAGAGGCAATGCAGTCAGAAATTGACTCGATGCACTCAAACCAAGTCTGGACCTTGGTAGATCCACCAGAAGGTATAGTACCTATTGGGTGTAAATGGATCTTCAAGAGAAAGATTGGTGCAGATGGGAATGTGGAGACATTCAAGGCTAGACTAGTGGCAAAAGGTTATAGTCAACGTGAAGGCATTGACTATCAGGATACCTTTTTCCAGTGGCTATGCTAAAATCCATCCGCACATTGCTTGCCGTTGCAGCCTATTTCGATTATGAAATATGGCAAATGGACGTGAAAAATGGCATTTCTAAATGGATATCTTGAGGAAGATATCTATATGGAACAGCCGCTAGGTTTCACATCCAGTGATACTGATCACAAGGTTTGCAAGCTGCAAAGGTCCATATATGGACTTAAGCAAGCATCTCGGAGCTGGAACACTCGTTTCAATGATGTGATCAAAAAGTTTGGTTTCATCAAAAATGAAGAGAACCATGTATTTTCAAAAAGGGTCAGTGGGAGCGCTGTTGTCTTCCTCGTATTGTACGTGGATGACATCCTCCTTATTGGGAATGATATTCCCATGTTGACAATCAGTCAAATTATGGTTGTCCAAGGAATTCTCCATGAAAGACCTAGGTGAAGCATCCTTTATTCTAGGAATTAAGGTCTATAGGGATAGACCGAATAGGATGCTAGGACTTTCACAGAAGATGTACATAGAGAAAGTACTAAAGAGGTTTAGTATGGAAAACTCTAAGAGGGGATTAATACCCTTCAGACATGGTATTCATCTTTCCAAGAAGATGTGCCCCAGCACACCTGAGGAAATAGAACGCATGAGCAAGATCCCTTATGCTTCTGCAATAGGGAGCCTCATGTATGCCATGCTATGTACACGACCTGATATAGCCCATGCTGTGAGTGTCACAAGCAGATATCAGTCAAATCCAGGTGAAGAACACTGGACTTCTGTGAAATGTATCCTTAAGTACTTGAGAAGAACTAAGGATATGATGTTGGTCTTTGGTAATGGAGAACTCCAAGTCCAGGGATACACAGACTCGGATTTCATGTCCGATATAGATGATCGAAAGTCGACATCTGGGAGTCTGTTTGTGTGCAATGGTGGTGCTGTCAGCTGGAAGAGTTCCAAGCAAATGGTGATAGCAGATTCCACCATGGAAGCAGAATATATTGCTGCATCAGAAGCTGCGAAGGAAGCATTCTGGTATAAGAAGTTTGCTGCAGAAATTGGAGTAATGCCATCAGATGCCATTCCTCTATACTGCGACAACAATGGCGCCATAGCCCTTGCTAAGGAGCCGAGGTCTCACCAGAAATCCAAGCACATTGAGCGGCGATACCACCTCATCCGCGATTACCTCGAGAAGGGTTACGTCGAGGTCAAGAGAGTCAACTCCACAGATAATGTGGCAGACCCACTTACAAAGCCATTGGGCCAACAGAAGATCGAAGCCCACCTTGAGAAGATGGGACTTAGACTTGTAGCCAATTGGCTTTAGGACAAGTGGGAGATTGTTAGATATATGTGCCCTAGAAGCCAGAATTGGCTGACACTTGTAATACACTTCTAGGGGCAAAATTATAATTTTGACTATAATCAATAAAATGGGTTATTTTCTATCACATATGTGTATTTAGTGTCTGTGATACATCCTTTGAGTTAATGGTAATGATAATTCATATTTTCAAGAGTTGAAAATTTAAGACATGAATAATCATTATTAACTCATAAAATGCTCCCGACCATAGGATCATCACGAGGATGGTGATTGATCCGGAAGGTTGGTGTACGAATCGCTTCTCTTTAGTAGATGAGTCTTGAGTCTACGGTGTGGAGACACCGGAGCGAGAGTACAGGTACTCGTTAGAGAACGAGGGCACTGAGCGTGACCACCTCGAGTAGTCATTAGGGAGTCTACCTTCTCGTCAATGACTGACTCGATGCTGCAGTAGTGTGTCTGGTTCTTTGACCTGAGATGCATCGGCAGTTCACCTTGAGGGTGTTATAGTTTGACTACACCATTACTCGGTCTCCTAGCCATATGGAACCCTGAGGTGTATGTTGGCTATAGCATGTTCATTGTAGGAACTGGATTGCATCAAGATGGGAATCTATCTACCTCGGTGGTAGAGGAGCAGCCCTATGATGATCATGAGAATCAAGTCCAGAAAGCCCATGGCCATGGCAGAGTGAAATAATAGAAAGAGTTTCTATTTAGATTTTCACATTGGACTTGAATCGAATGATTACATCATATGACAGAGACTAGGGTTTGACGAGTTCACCTTAACCCTAATCTGATCGGGGCTCAAGATAGAAGAACTTAATCACATAGGTAGCTGCACCAAGAGGTTCGCATTCAGCTCTGATGGGTTGCCACCATATACTGCTAGGTGTCACTGGTGGATTTTGGGAGCAATTAGAATGATTTAGATGATCGATCATTCTAGCTGTTCGAATCAGAAGAGTTCTGATCCATCGAAAGGAAGTTTCGATGATGTCGATGATAGAGATCATGACATATCCCATTACCATACAGAACTGAACCTAACTGGGTCACACAAACAAGGGTTTGAATCTGGTGATCATCAATTGAACTAATCTAGTTCAATTGATCTGAATGAGATTCAATTAGGTTCAAGGAAATCGTGCTAGCACTCGATTGAACCTAACGTTCTTCTTTTGCTATCATAAATAAGTTGTCCTGTCTGAGCCAAAGGAGTTTGTGCTCAATCAGAGGCCTTCATATGGTCTGACTGGAGGTTGTCCAAGTCAGAATAAGGTTGTCTTATTTTGTAAGACATTACCTACCATTTTTGGTCACCTGCCATTTCTTGTTCTTTGACTTTGGTCAAAAGTCTACCTTTGACTGGTCAAACGTTGACCATTGACCCTTTGACTTTTGACCACATGTCATGCACCTATTGGAGAGCTGGTGGGGGCTTGTCCCCCTGCCAGAACCTGGCAAGGAGAAGGGCGCACGCCACCAGGGTAGGCGTGAGCCCAAGTTGGAGGCGCCTAGGAGTCCTTGTTGGACAAGGACTCCATCTCCCTTTTTGGATTCCAATTAGAGTTCTTCTAAGAATCCAACTTTGACTGGTCTTAGGCGCCCTCTAAGGAGGAATCCAGGGGACTCTATTCCCACCAATCAGATTTAGATCTGATTTCACAAAGAGGTTGTGATTGGTTGGGAAGGAAGAGAAGTTGGATCACAGACTTAGTCTATAAATAAGACCCTGCGCCCAACCCAGATTGTGATTGGAAGTGAATTGAAAGGAATCACAATTCCCATGCCCCAAGGCTGCCTCTCTCCCTCTTTCCTCCATGCCATAACTCACCTTCTCCCCTTGCTCTCCACGTCCAAAAGTGTTTTGGATTTTGGTTGGTGCGAATCCAGATCAAGAGAAAGGCGATCTGAAAAGCTAAGAAGGCTGCGCTGCTGCAAAGGACGACCGATGATCTTCAAAAAGAGTTTTGAAGATCCTCCAGATCAGATCTAGATCTAATTTCTGGAGACGTGATAGAGAAGAAGAGGATCTCTACATCCAATCTGAGTGGATACCGATAGAGGCCAAGCACTTGCGTGGCTAGATCCAGAACCTTCTGCTGCATACAGGATCATCAATAGATAATAGGATTACCCATATCAAGGTAAATTAAATTTGATTTAATTTATCTAGATTTTATTTAATTTCTAAAATAATAATAATCAGATCTAAAATATCTTAGATCTAATTTAGATCAAAGAAAAGAAATTTTGAAATATATCTCTTGATCTGATCAGATCTAAACGAACCTGGTCCGAAAAATCAGGATTTTCCTTCATAATCATGATCCTCATGAGGTGCATGCCTCCCTAGGCATGCACCCCTTGCCTATCTAATTTTTAGCAGAGGGACAAGGGCTAAGGTTCTCTCCTATGGGTGCATGACATATGGGCAGATGTCTAAGTATCAAAAGTCAATATTTGACTAAAGTCTAAAGACAAGATTTAGTAGGTGATGGAAAATGGCAGATGTTGTCTCAAATTTATCTCATAAATTAAGATAATCCTTTTCTGACCTAGACAAGTTTTAGTCAGACCAAGTAAAGGTTCCTGAGTGAGCCCAAATACATTTGGCTAAGTTAAGACAAGCTTAAATGATTGTTAAAAGAGAACATCAGGCTCAATCGTGTGCTAGCACGATTTTCTTGAACCTAATTGAATTTTATTCAAATCAATTAAACTGGATTAGTTCAATTGATGATATCTAGATCCAAACCCTTATTTGTATGACCTAGTTAGGTTCAATTCCATATGGTAATGGGATATGTCGTGATCTCTATCATCGACATCATCGAAACATCTTTTGATGGATCAGAACTTTTTCTGATTTAGACAATATGATCGATCATCTAAATCATTCTAATTGCTCCCAAAATCCACCAGTGATACCTAGAAGCATATGGTGGCAACCCATCAAAAATAAAAGTGAACCTCTCGGTGTAGTTATCTATGTGATTAAGTTCCTCTATCTTGACCTCCGACGGGATTAGGGTTAAGGTGATCTCATCGAACCCTAACTTTTGTCATATGAATTAATCATTCAATTTAAGTCTAATGTGAAAACCCTAATAGAAACTCTTTCTATTATTTCACTCTGCCATGGCCATGGGCTTATGGACTTGATTCTCATGATCATCATAGGGCTGCTCCTCATCTACCGAGGTAGATAGATCTCCTATTGGTGAAATCCAATTCCTACAATGAACATGCTATAGCCAACATACACCTCAGGATTTCGAATGGCTAGGTGATTGAGTTATGTACTCAAACTATAACACCCTCAAGATGAACTACCGATGCACCTCAGATCAAAGAACCAGACACACCACTACAGCTTCGAGCCAGTCATCGATGAGAAGATAGACTACCTCATGACTGTTCGAGGTGGTCACGCTCAGTGCCCTCATTCTCTAACGAGTACCTATACTCTCGCTTCGGTGTCTCTACACCATAGACTCAAGACTCATCTATCCTAAAAAAGCGATCGTACACCAACCTTTCGGATCAATCACCATTCTCATGATGATCCTATGGTCGGGAGCATTTTATGAGTTAATAATGAAAATTCATATCTTAAATTTTCTAACTCTTGAAAATATGAACTATCATAACTATTATCTCAAGGAATGTATCACAGACACTTTTAAATACACACTGTGATAGAAAATAATCCATTTTATTATTTATAGTCAAAATTATAATTTTGTTCTTAGAAGTGTATTACAAGTGTCAGCCAATCTAGCTTTTAGGACACACATATCTAACAAACTCCCACTTGACCTAAAGCCAATTGGCTACAAATCTAAGTCCCATCTTCTCAAGGTGGGCTTCGATCTTCTATTGGCCCAATGGCTTTGTGAGTAGGTCTGCCACATTGTTTGCGGAGTCGACTCTCTTAACCTCGATGTAATCTTTCTTGAGGTAATCGCGGATGAGATGATATCGCCGCTTGATGTGCTTTGATTTTTGGTGAGACCTTGGCTCCTTAGCAAGGGCTATGGCGCCATTATTATCGCAGTACAGAGGAATGACATCCGATGGCATCACTCCAATCTCTACGGCAAACTTCTTGTACTAGAATGCCTTCTTTGCAGCTTCTGATGCAGCAATGTACTCTGCTTTCATGGTGGAATTTGCTATGACTGTCTGCTTAGAACTCTTCTAACTAACAGCACCACCATTACACACAAACAGACTCCCAGATGTCGACTTCGATCATCTATATCGAACATAAAATCTGAGTCTATATAGTCCTGGACTTGGAGTTCTTCATTACCAAAAACCAACAACATATCCTTAGTTCTTCTTAAGTACTTAAGGATACATTTCACAGAAGTCCAGTGTCATTCATCTGGATTCGACTGATATTTGCTCGTGACACTTATAGCATGGGCTATATCAGGTCGTGTACATAACATGGCATACATGAGGCTCCCTATTATTGAAGCATAAGGGATCTTGCTCATGCGTTCAATCTCCTTTGGTGTGTTGGGATACATTTTCTTGGAGAGACAAATGCCATGTCTGAAGGATACCAATCCCCTCTTGGAGTTTTTCATGCTAAACTCCTTTAACACTTTCTCTATGTACATCTTCTGTGAAAGACCTAGCATCTTATTTGGTCTATCTCTATAGACCTTAATTCCTATAATGAAGGATGCTTCTCCTAGGTCTTTCATGGAGAATTCTTTAGATAACCATATTTTAACTATGGTCAACATGGAAATATCATTTCCAAAAAGGAGGATATCATCTACGTACAGTACGAGGAAGACAATAGCGCTTCTACTGATCTTTTTAAAAATACATGGTTTCTCCTCATTTTTCATGAAACCAAATAATTTGATCACATCATTAAATCAAGTATTCCAGCTCCGAGATGCTTGCTTAAGTCCATATATGGACCTTTGCAGCTTGCAAACTTTGTGATTAACATCATTGGATGTAAAACCTAGTGGCTGTTCCATATAGATATCTTCTTCAAGGTATCCATTTAAGAATGTCATTTTTATGTCCATTTATTATATTTCACAATTGAAATAGGCTGCAACAGCAAGCAATGTGCGGATGGATTATAGCATGGCTACTGGCATAAAGGTATCCTGATAGTCAATATCTTCGTGCTGACTATACCCTTTTGCCACTAATCAAGCTTTGAATGTCTCTATATTTCCATCTGTACCAATCTTTCTTTTGTAGATCCATTTACACCTAATAGGTACTATACCTTCTGGTGGATCTACCAAGGTCCAGACTTGGTTTGAGTGCATCGAGTCAATTTCTGACTTCATTGCCTTTAGCCATTTCTCAAAGTCGATATCTGATATCGCCTCATCATAGATTTTGGAATCACCATGAACTCCATTACCTATGAGGAACATTTTCTCTACTTTCTTTGAAATAGTACCTATGTACCTCTCAAGGGGATAGAAAATCCTTTTCGATCTACGAGGTGGAGGAGGTAGTGATTGTATTGGCTCAACCTGATTTGGCTCCATAAGATCCTTAGCTCATTGCTCTTGTGAGACTTTCTCCTCGAGCTTGATCTACTTTCCAATGCCACCATCTTGAATAATCTATTTTTTAAGAAAGATGGCATGCCGACTCATAATCACATTGTGGCCTTCTAGAATATAGAAATAATATCCTAATGACTCTTTAGGATATCCTATAAATCAAGCTCTAAAGGACCTATAGTCTAACTTGTCTGCTTGTTGTCTTTTGACATAAGCCGGACAACCCCAAATTCTGAGATGACTCAGACTTGGTTTCTTACCATGCCATATCTCATATGGTGTGGTAGGAATGATTTTAGAGAAAATTCTATTCAATAAATATATAGCAGTTAACAGACTATGTCCCCAAAGAAAATCAGGAATGTTTGTGAAGCTCATCATCGATCGGACCATATCTAATAGGGTCTGATTCCTCCATTCTAAAATTTTATTAAGTTGAGGTGTTCTAGATGGAGTCCATTGAGAGACTATGCTATTTTACTTAAGATAGTCCAGAAATTTTTGACTAAGGTATTCACCTCCTTGATCTGATCAAAGAACCTTAATGGGTTTTCCAATTTCCTTTTCAACTTCATGTTTGAATTTCTTTAACTTTTCAAAGGCTTCAGACTTGTGTTTCATAAGATACACATACCCATACCGAGATAAATCATCGATAAAGGTTATGAAGTAGTCAAAGTTGCCTCTAGCCAATACATCAAATGGGCCGCACACATCAGTATGTACTAGGGCAAGTAGATCCATGGCCCTTTCCGCATGTCCTACAAAAGGGAGCTTAGTCATTTTGCCATGAAGACATGATTCATAAATTGGATATGACTCAGAAGTCAATGGACTCAATAGCTGGATTTTCTTCAATTTGTTAACCCTATCTTCTGCTATATGATCTAGCTTTAGGTGCTATAGATACCTATCATTTAGATTATCCTTGGGTCATTTTAATCTTATGGCATTCATATTTTGCTTGATATTAAAAATAGATACATCAATATGTAATTGGTAGAGACCGTTAATGAGGAAATCACTTGCAATTTTACTTCTTTCATAAAGAATATTATAATGGTTCTTAAGAAAATTAATTACATAGCCTTCTTGTGCTAAACATGAAATAGAAATCAAATTTCTACTTGCAGCAGGCACATAATAACAATCCCTAAGTACTAAATCTAAACCAAATGGTAGTTGAAGAGGATGGATTTCCATGGCTATAGTAGCAATCCTTGCTCTATTTTTGATGCATATGATCATCTCACCATCTCTTAGCCTCCTGCTATCCTCAAGACCCTACATGAAAGTGCATAAATGAACACTAGAATCAAAGTCAAGCACCCAACTAGATATAGAAAAAATCATAAGGTTAGATTCAATAACGAGCATACCTCTAGAAGGACCTGTTTCCTTCTTATTCTTTTGGATGGTCAGGCATGTAGGGCAGTTCTGCTTCCAATGGCCATCAGTATTACAATGAAAATACTTTTTTTTGTCAGCGGCCTTCTTCTTCAGCTCTGCCTTCTTTTTCTTTCCACCTTCCAACTTTTGCCTTTTTACAGACTTTTTCTTCATTCCAAAAGACTTTCTTTTGGAAGAAGTCCATTCCATAGTAAGTACTGAGTCTTTAGTGAAGGGAAATCCTGATTTCCCGGTCCAGGTTCGTCCAGATCTGATTAGATCAAGAGATATATTTCAAAATTTTTTCTCTTGATCTCAATCAGATCTTGATATGTTTCAGATCTGATTCTTATTATTTTAACAAATAAAATAAAATAAGATAAATTAAATCAAATTTAATTTACCTGATTTGGGTAATCCTATTACCCTGTAGATGATCCTGATTGTAGCGGAAGGTTCTGGATCTTAGCCACGCAAGCGCCTGGCCTCTACCGATTCCACTCGGGTTGGATCTGGAGAACCTCTTCTTCTCTATCACACCTCCAAAAATCAGATCTGGATTTGATTTGGAGGATCTTCAAAACTCTTTGAAGATCTGCAGTCGTCCTTTTGCAGCAGCGCAGCCTTCTTGCTTTTGATCGCCTTTCCTTGATCTGAATCGCACCAAATAAGTCCAAAACACTTTTGGACGTGAGAGCAAGGGGAGAAGAGAGTATGGCATGGAGAAGGAGGGGAGAGGCAAGCCTTGGATGTGGGAAATCTCTTTCAATAAGACTTTGGAATTAGGGTTGGGCGCAGGGTCTTATTTATAGACTAAGCGTGATCCAACTCTTCTTCCTCTCAACCATCACAACCCTTTGTGAAATCAGATCTAAATCTGATTGGTTGAAAAAGAGACCCCTGGATTCCTCCTT
>QRFJ01003699.1:0-50276 GCA_006176705.1 Cocos nucifera | reverse complement strand
AATACTAGTTGAGTCAGAGCTTGAATTTGTGTCGTTAAAGAGGTCCTCTTATAATTTGAGTCCATTCAACTGGATGGAATCTGCTGGGTCATTGGAAGGAGTTCGATCGGATGGGATTTGCTGGGTGACTGGAAGGGCTTTAGAGTGGTCGGATGGAGGTCGTCCATAGGTGGATAATTGTTCTAGGTTGAAGGTTGAAAGGATAGTAGATTCACCAATTTAGGGTCGCGGCTAGGTTCTTTAGGGTTGAAGTTTGGATTTTCATAGGCATGCACATCCAAGGTTCTTGGCATAGGAATGCCGAGGTCTGCTACTTATAGCAAGGTATAGAAGTTCGTCTGAGGAGAAACTTTGTCGGTTCAGAACTCCTGATGTGAGATCCGATTGCAATGGTGAGATTTGGCTTGATGGAGATCCAGTTGAAAAGAAATTCGGCTAGCTTCAAGATTGGTCGGGCTGGATTATGCAGGGATCAAACATAGCCAAATACTTAGCTAACAGCTTAGGCGACTATTTTTACTATTCAAGTTCATCTAGATGAGATCCGAGATGCCCTTCAGATTCTGCAGTTATCTGAAAAATCTGATAATCGAAACTAGAAAGATCCTCCAGCATGCATCAGTTGGAGGTCAGCCATCCCAGAGTGAATTAGGACCAGAACTCATGCGAGTTGAAGTTCGATCATGGTCACCATAGTCAGATGGGATCATTCCAAGGCTAGGCATCTTGTTAAACTTCTACAAGAGCGGATTTATCAACAATACTGGTCCCTCCATTCTCAAGTTCAAAATTCAAAAGAAGGGAGTACAAATGCGAGTGCCAAAGTTCTTTTCCATCTTTCTACTATCGTAAGGCGGAAAGTTTTGGCATTATCTATGCTGGTGTCAATGCTTCTTCAATATGAGATGATTCAAAAAGATAAATTTTGAAATTTTTGTTAGATATATGTGCCCTAGAAGCCAAAATTGGCTGACACTTGTAATACACTTCTAGGGGCAAAATTGTAATTTTGACTATAATTAATGAAATGGGTTATTTTCTATCACACATGTGTATTTAGTGATACATCCTTTGAGTTAATGGTAATGATAATTCATATTTTCAAGAGTTGAAAATTTAAGACATGAATAATCATTATTAACTCATAAACAGCTCCCGACCATAGGATCATCACGAGGATGGTGATTGATCCGGAAGGTTGGTGTACGATCGCTTCTCTTTAGTAGATGAGTCTTGAGTCTACGGTGTGGAGACACCGGAGCGAGAGTACAGGTACTCGTTAGAGAACGAGGGCACTGAGCGTGACCACCTCGAGTAGTCATTAGGGAAGTCTACCTTCTCGTCAATGACTGACTCGATGCTGCAGTAGTGTGTCTGGTTCTTTGACCTGAGATGCATCGGCAGTTCACCTTGAGGGTGTTATAGTTTGACTACACCATTACTCGGTCTCCTAGCCATATGGAACCCTGAGGTGTATGTTGGCTATAGCATGTTCATTGTAGGAACTGGATTGCATCAAGATGGGATCTATCTACCTCGGTGGTAGAGGAGTAGCCCTATGATGATCATGAGAATCAAGTCCTGAAGCCCATGGCCATGGCAGAGTGAAATAATAGAAAGAGTTTCTATTTAGATTTTCACATTGGACTCGAATCGAATGATTACATCATATGACAGAGACTAGGGTTTGACGAGTTCACCTTAACCCTAATCTGATCGGGGCTCAAGATAGAAGAACTTAATCACACAGGTAGCTGCACCAAGAGGTTCGCATTCAGCTCTGATGGGTTGCCACCATATACTGCTAGGTGTCACTGGTGGATTTTGGGAGCAATTAGAATGATTTAGATGATCGATCATTCTAGCTGTTCGAATCAGAAGAGTTCTGATCCATCGAAAGGAGTTTCGATGATGTCGATGATAGAGATCATGACATATCCCATTACCATACAGAACTGAACCTAACTGGGTCACACAAACAAGGGTTTGAATCTGGTGATCATCAATTGAACTGATCTAGTTCAATTGATCTGAATGAGATTCAATTAGGTTCAAGGAAATCGTGCTAGCACTCGATTGAACCTAACGTTCTTCTTTTACTATCATAAATAAGTTGTCCTGACTGAGCCAAAGGAGTTTATGCTCAATCAGAGGCCTTCATATGGTCTGACTGGAGGTTGTCCAAGTCAGAATAGGTTGTCTTATTTGTAAGACATTACCTGCCATTTTTGGTCACCTGCCATTTCTTGTTCTTTGACTTTGGTCAAAAGTCTACCTTTGACTGGTCAAACGTTGACCATTCACCCTTTGACTTTTGACCACATGTCATGCACCTATTGGAGAGCTGGTGGGGGCCTGTCCCCCTGCCAGAACCTGGCAAGGAGAAGGGCGCACGCCAAGGGTGGCGTGAGCCCAAGTAGGAGGCGCCTAGGAGTCCTTGTTGGACAAGGACTCCACCTCCCTTTTGGATTCCAATCAGAGTTCTACTAAGAATCCAGTTTGACTGGTCTTAGGCACCCTCTAAGGAGGAATCCAGGGGTCTCTATTCCAACCAATCAGATTTAGATCTGATTTCACAAAGGGTTGTGATTGGTTGAGAGGAAGAGGAGTTGGATCACAAGAGGTCTATAAATAAGACCCTGCGCCCAACCCTAATCCTAAGTGAATTCAATAGAGATTTCCCACGTCCAAGGCTACCTCTCCCCTCCTTCTCCATGCCATACTCTCTTCTCCCCTTGCTCTCCACGTCCAAAAGTGTTTTGGACTTAGTTTGGTGCGATTCAGATCAAGGAAAGGCGATCAAAAGCAAGAAGGCTGCGCTGCTGCAAAAGGACGACTGCAGATCTTCAAAAGAGTTTTGAAGATCCTCCAGATCAGATCCAGATCTGATTTTTGGAGGTGTGATAGAGAAGAAGAGGATCTCCAGATCCAACCTCGAGTGGATACCGATAGAGGCCAGGCGCTTGCGTGGCTAAGATCCAGAATCTTCCACTGCAATCAGGATCATCTACAGGATAATAAGATTACCCAAATCAGGTAAATTAAATTTGATTTAATTTATCTTATTTTATTTTATTTATTAAAATAATAAGAATCAGATCTAAAACATATCAAGATCTGATTAAGATCAAGAGAAAATTTTTGAAATATATCTCTTGATCTAATCAGATCTGGACGAACCTGGACCGAAAAATCAGGATTTTCCTTCAACTGGTATCAGAGCCATGGTTCTAAATTGTTTAGATCTGATTTTAATTTTATTTTAATTAGAAAATAAAGTGATTTTCAGATGTCACATGAGATGTGATCAGATCTGAAATCAAAAAAATTAAAATTAAATGATTTGGATCTAAGAACATGAAGATATGCATGACTAGTTCTAGAATAGAATAGTTCTATAGAATAGTTTTGCATGTCTTTGATTTAATCTGATTAAATCATATTTTAGATCTTCTTATTTACTATTTTCTGATATTATAAGTGTTATAATAACATCTGATAAACAGCAAATAAAAATTATTTAATTTTAAATATCATATGAGATATGATAGATGCATGACTAGACTAGTTGTAGAATAGTTCTACATAATTGTCTAGATTAGAATTTATTTTGATTAGATCAATTTAAATCTAATTTTTTAGATTATTATGAGATAATTTAGATCTAAAAACATGCATGATTTGATACATGAGATGTATGCAAAATATGCCTTGATTAGATCTAAATTTGTATATGAGATATATGATATAGATCTATAACTGTTTTGTAGATTTACATGTTCCTGATTAAGGCGTTCCTCTTGGCCGTCCGGTCATAAGAACGAAGAAGGGTTTAAAGGCCCTCTCTTCCCATTCGATGGGGTGTTCTTATGATGTGTAGGGGTGCTGCGTGTTCGTCCTTAATCAGAAACCCAAAACTTACTTTCTGCAAAACCCTAGATCCTGAAACCCTAGGATTTATTGTGCATATTTTGTTTATGAACCCAACTTAATTAAGAATTAA
Organism: Cocos nucifera; assembly: GCA_006176705.1. Classification (NCBI taxonomy): domain Eukaryota; kingdom Viridiplantae; phylum Streptophyta; class Magnoliopsida; order Arecales; family Arecaceae; genus Cocos; species Cocos nucifera. The sequence goes on along the minus strand of QRFJ01003699.1, from coordinate 46,273 downwards.
GTTTATGGAATATTAATTAGGTCTAAAATTGAGAATTTTAGATCTAAGACATATTCATAATACTGGGTTCGGGCTTGGGTAGCTCAATTAGGTCTAAGCGGTTGATCAAACCGAATCAAGAGTTGGTTAGATGGGATCAACAATGCTTAAATTGACCAGCCTAATAGGATTAAGTCTGGGTCAAGATCGAGTCACGATCAAGCAAGACCTAATTAGGCTCAGAGGTTAGAGTCTGGATTGTAGGCTAACCCAATTGGTTCTGACTCAACAATTTGGTGTCTAAGGTAAGTTTGGCACAGACGACCGACTGGTTTTTAATTGGAAGCTACTCGACCTGAATGCGTTCTTGTGCGAGTTAACGGCATATTCCTTCCACCGGTCTCACTTACCTGGCCATATCTGTTGACACAGTTCTGATCTGAGGTGGTCAATAATCCGAGCTGACCCATGCCACTAGGTTAGTCATAATTGTTATGACTAAGCCAAGTCTAGTTTAATGAGACCTGAATCAATTCTCCCTAAGAAAAGATTAAGTCTGAGGTCTTCCACCATTGTAGACGTGCGGGCCCTTCCTGGGGTTGATTGTTCTCGGCTGGATACAGTGGCTCAGTTGCACCGGGAAGACGCAACCATGTCTATTAGGCATTGGATGCTATGGGCTGGAGGATGAGTTGGGCTCAATATTCTAGATACGGTGAGAGACCCAATTAGGAACCCAGTCTATGCAAATGGTGGGTCTGACTTAACTAAGGAGTGGATCAATATTTCGGATACGGTGAGATTCATGAATTAGAGACCAAGTTTGGGTGCACCATGATTAGAGAATCATTGAACAAGAGTTGTTCACTCATTGGCTAACCCATCACCAATAACTGTTAGGTGAGGTGATGAGTCAGTTGGTGAGACCGCACCACCCACTAGAAATCATCAATCGCGGAGATTTTTGCATCTCTACAGAGGGAGTGTAGGGATCCGAGAAAATAGTGGGAGCTAATTTGTTTAAAAATAAAATCCCTAAACAAATTGGTCAAGTCAAAATTATAGTATCTAACTAGAATCTTTGACTCTCTACAGGAAAAATGTCTGCGTCCAACCCACTGGCACGTATCCTAGACACACATAGACTGACTGGACCCAATTATAAAGATTGGCTCAGGAACTACAAAATTATTTTGGGTTCAGAGAAGTTAACACATGTTTTGGACCAGGACCCTCCCACCTTACCAGCTCGTCCATCCACTGAACAGAGAGCGTCTCTGGAAAAATGGATTGACGAAGACAATAAGGCCAGATACTACATGTTGGGCTCGATGTCTGATGAGCTCCAGCGCCAACATGAAGATATCGGGACTGCTCGCCAAATGTTGGCTCACCTGCAGGAGATGTTTGGTGAACAGAGTCGCGCAGCCAAATATCAAGTCACAAAATGACTTTTTAAGGCTAAGATGCGTGATGGGCAGTCAGTCCAAGATCACTGTCTGACAATGATCAAGGACATGGAAGAGCTTGAGAAGCTCGGTGTGAAGTTGGACTTGGATTTGCAGAACGATATTATTCTGCAATCCTTGACTGATGCATATGGGCAATTCATCATGAATTACCACATGCATAAACTTCAAAATTCCTTGGCCGAGTTGATGAATATGCTGGTTACCGCTGAGCTTTCTATGAAAGGTTCTAAAGGCTCAGTTCTTGCTATGGAACGGACTTCTTCCAAAAGAAAGTCTTATGGAAAGAAAAAGAAGTCTGTGAAAAAGCAAAAGGTAGAAGGATCAAAGAAGAAGAAGGCAGAACCGAAGAAGAAGGTCGATGGCAAAGGAAAGTATTTCCATTGCAACAGCGACGACCATTGGAAGCGGAACTGCCCTACTTACCTGGCCACCCTGAAGAACAAGAAGGAAGGTCCTTCTGGAGATATGCTCGTTATTGAGTCTAACCTTACGGTTTCTTCTGCATCCAGTTGGGTGCTTGACTCTGGTTCTAGTGCTCATCTGTGCACTTCTATGCAGGGTCTTGAGGATAGCAGGAGGCTGAGGGATGGAGACATGATCCTACGCATCGGTAATGGAGCAAGAGTTGCTGCAGTAGCCGTGGGAACATACCCTCTGCGATTACCATCTGGTTTAGACTTAGTTTTAAAAGACTGTTATTATGTGCCTGCAGCTAGCAGGAATTTGATTTCTGTTTCATGCTTAGCACAAGAAGGTTATGTGATCACCTTCTTTAAGGACCATTGTAACATTCTTTATGAAAGAAATAAAATTGCAAATGGTTTCCTTGTTAATGGTCTTTATCAGTTGCATATTGATGTACCTGTTTTAACTATCGAGCAAAACGTGAATGCCAAACGACCTAGGGATAGTCCAAATGACAGATATCTATGGCACCTGAGATTAGGTCATATAGTAGAAGATAGAATTAACAAATTGGAGAAAAATGGGCTATTGAGTCCATTGACTTTTGAGTCATATCCAACTTGTGAATCTTGTCTTCAAGGCAAAATGACTAAACTCCCTTTTGTTGGACATGGGGAGAGGGCCACAGATCTCCTTGCCCTAGTACATACTGATGTGTGCGGCCCATTCGATGTGCCGGCTAGAGGCAATTTTGTCTACTTCATTACCTTTACCGATGATCTGTCTAGGTATGGGTATGTGTATCTTATGAGACACAAGTCTGAAGCCTTTGAAAAGTTCAAAGAATTCAGACATGAAGTAGAAAAACAAACTGGAAAACCCATTAAGGTTCTTCGATCAGATCGAGGAGGTGAATACCTTAGCCGGGAATTCCTAGACTATCTTAAGGAAAATGGCATAGTCTCTCAATGGACTCCACCAGGAACACCTCAACTCAACGGGGTTTCAGAACGGAGAAATCGGACTCTATTGGATATGGTTCGATCCATGATGAGCTTCACAGACCTCCCAGATTTTCTTTGGGGACATTCATTATTAACTTCAATCTATTTACTGAATAGGGTTCCCTCTAAAACCGTTCCTACCACACCGTATGAGATATGGCACGGTAAGAAACCAAGTCTGAGTCATCTCAGAATTTGGGGTTGTCCGGCTTATGTCAAAAGACAACAAGCGGACAAGTTAGAGTTTAGGTCCTTTAGAGCTCGATTCATAGGATATCCTAAAGAGTCATTAGGATACTATTTCTACATTCCAGAAGACCACAATGTGATTGTGAGTCGACATGCCATATTTCTTGAAAAATAGTTTATTCAAGATAGTGGCATTGGAAAACAGATTAAGCTTGATGAGAAAGTCTCACAAGCAGAACGAGCTAAGGACCAAGTGGAACCAAATCAGGTTGAGCCAATAAGAACACTACCTCCTCCACCTCGTAGATCGGAAAGAGTTTCCCATCCCCCTGAAAGATACTTAGGTATTATTTCAGAGGACGTAGAGGAAATGTTCCTCATAGGTAATGGTGCTCATGGTGATGATCCCAAAACCTACAACGAGGAGATATCAGATATCGACTCCGAGAAATGGCTTGAGGCAATGAAGTCAGAAATTGACTCGATGCACTCAAACCAAGTCTGGACCTTGGTAGATCCACCAGAAGGTATAGTACCTATTGGGTGTAAATGGATCTTCAAGAGAAAGATTGGTGCAGATGGGAATGTGGAGACATTCAAGGCTAGATTGGTGGCAAAAGATTATAGTCAACGCGAAGGCATTGACTATCAGGATACCTTTTCCCCGGTAGCTATGCTAAAATCCATCCGCACATTGCTTGCTGTTGCAGCCTATTTCGATTATGAAATATGGCAAATGGACGTGAAAACGGCATTCCTAAATGGATATCTTGAGGAAGATATCTATATGGAACAGCCGCTAGGTTTCACATCCAGTGATACTGATCACAAGGTTTGCAAGCTGCAAAGGTCCATATATGGACTTAAGCAAGCATCTTGAAGCTGGAACACTCGTTTCAATGATGTGATCAAAAAGTTTGGTTTCATCAAAAATGAAGAGGAACCATGTATTTTCAAAAGGGTCAGTGGGAGCGCTGTTGTCTTCCTCGTATTGTACGTGGATGACATCCTCCTTATTGGGAATGATATTCCCATGTTGACATCAGTCAAGATGTGGTTGTCTAAGGAATTCTCCATGAAAGACCTAGGTGAAGCATCCTTTATTCTAGGAATTAAGGTCTATAGGGATAGACCGAATAGGATGCTAGGACTTTCATAGAAAATGTACATAGAGGAAGTACTAAAGAGGTTTAGTATGGAAAACTTTAAGAGGGGATTAATACCCTTCAGACATGGTATTCATCTTTCCAAGAAGATGTGCCCCAGCACACCTGAGGAAATAGAACGCATGAGCAAGATCCCTTATGCTTCTGCAATAGGGAGCCTCATGTATGCCATGCTATGTACACGACCTGATATAGCCCATGCTGTGAGTGTCACAAGCAGATATCAGTCAAATCCAGGTGAAGAACACTGGACTTCTGTGAAATGTATCCTTAAGTACTTGAGAAGAACTAAGGATATGATGTTGGTCTTTGGTAATGGAGAACTCCAAGTCCAGGGATACACAGACTCGGACTTTATGTCCGATATAGATGATCGAAAGTCGACATCTGGCAGACTGTTTGTGCTGGAAGAGTTTCAAGCAAATGGTGATACCATCTCATCCGCGATTACCTTGAGAAAGGTTACGTTGAGGTCAAGAGAGTCAACTCCGCAGATAATGTGGCAGACCCACTTACAAAGCCGTTGGGCCAACAGAAGATCGAAGCCCACCTTGAGAAGATGGGACTTAGACTTGTAGCCAATTGGCTTTAGGACAAGTGGGAGATTGTTAGATATATGTGCCCTAGAAGCCAGAATTGGCTGACACTTGTAATACACTTCTAGGGGCAAAATTGTAATTTTGACTATAATTAATGAAATGGGTTATTTTCTATCACACATGTGTATTTAGTGATACATCCTTTGAGTTAATGGTAATGATAATTCATATTTTCAAGAGTTGAAAATTTAAGACATGAATAATCATTATTAACTCATAAACAGCTCCCGACCATAGGATCATCACGAGGATGGTGATTGATCCGGAAGGTTGGTGTACGATCGCTTCTCTTTAGTAGATGAGTCTTGAGTCTACGGTGTGGAGACACCGGAGCGAGAGTATAGGTACTCGTTAGAGAACGAGGGCACTGAGCGTGACCACCTCGAGTAGTCATTAGGGAGTCTACCTTCTCGTCAATGACTGACTCGATGCTGCAGTAGTGTGTCTGGTTCTTTGACCTGAGATGCATCGGACAGTTCACCTTGAGGGTGTTATAGTTTGACTACACCATTACTCGGTCTCCTAGCCATATGGAACCCTGAGGTGTATGTTGGCTGTGACATGTTCATTGTAGGAACTGGATTGCATCAAGATGGGATCTATCTACCTCGGTGGTAGAGGAGTAGCCCTATGATGATCATGAGAATCAAGTCCTGAAGCCCATGGCCATGGCAGAGTGAAATAATAGAAAGAGTTTCTATTTAGATTTTCACATTGGACTCGAATCGAATGATTACATCATATGACAGAGACTAGGGTTTGACGAGTTCACCTTAACCCTAATCTGATCAGGGCTCAAGATAGAAGAACTTAATCACACAGGTAGTTGCACCAAGAGGTTCACATTCAGCTCTGATGGGTTGCCACCATATACTGCTAGGTGTCACTGGTGGATTTTGGGAGCAATTAGAATGATTTAGATGATCGATCATTCTAGCTGTTCGAATCAGAAGAGTTCTGATCCATCGAAAGGAGTTTCGATGATGTCTATGATAGAGATCATGACATATCCCATTACCATACAGAACTGAACCTAACTGGGTCACACAAACAAGGGTTTGAATCTGGTGATAATCAATTGAACTGATCTAGTTCAATTGATCTGAATGAGATTCAATTAGATTCAAGGAAATCATGCTAGCACTCGATTGAACCTAACGTTCTTCTTTTACTATCATAAATAAGTTGTCCTGACTGAGCGAAAGGAGTTTGTGCTCAATCAGAGGCCTTCATATGGTCTGACTGGAGGTTGTCCAAGTCAGAATAGGTTGTCTTATTTGTAAGACATTACCTGCCATTTTTGGTCACCTGCCATTTCTTGTTCTTTGACTTTGGTCAAAAGTCTACCTTTGACTGGTCAAACGTTGACCATTCACCCTTTGACTTTTGACCACATGTCATGCACCTATTGGAGAGCTGGTGGGGGCCTGTCCCCCTGCCAGAACCTGGCAAGGAGAAGGGCGCACGCCAAGGGTGGCGTGAGCCCAAGTAGGAGGCGCCTAGGAGTCCTTGTTGGACAAGGACTCCACCTCCCTTTTAGGATTCCAATCAGAGTTCTACTAAGAATCCAGTTTGACTGGTCTTAGGCGCCCTCTAAGGAGGAATCCAGGGGTCTCTATTCCAACCAATCAGATTTAGATCTGATTTCACAAAGGGTTGTGATTGGTTGAGAGGAAGAGGAGTTGGATCACAAGAGGTCTATAAATAAGACCCTGCGCCCAACCCTAATCCTAAGTGAATTCAATAGAGATTTCCCACGTCCAAGGCTGCCTCTCCCCTCCTTCTCCACGCCATACTCTCTTCTCCCCTTGCTCTCCATGTCCAAAAGTGTTTTGGACTTAGTTTGGTGCGATTCAGATCAAGGAAAGGCGATCAAAAGCAAGAAGGCTGCGCTGCTGCAAAAGGACGACTGCAGATCTTCAAAAGAGTTTTGAAGATCCTCCAGATCAGATCCAGATCTGATTTTTGGAGGTGTGATAGAGAAGAAGAGGATCTCCAGATCCAACTCGAGTGGATACCGATAGAGGCCAGGCGCTTGTGTGGCTAAGATCCAGAACCTTCCGCTGCAATCAGGATCATCTACAGGATAATAGGATTACCCAAATCAGGTAAATTAAATTTGATTTAATTTATCTTATTTTATTTTATTTATTAAAATAATAAGAATCAGATCTAAAACATATCAAGATCTGATTAAGATCAAGAGAAAATTTTTGAAATATATCTCTTGATCTAATCAGATCTGGACGAACCTGGACTGGAAAATAAGGATTTTCCTTCAATTTTCACCGAAGAGGTGCTCGAGGTATGGCATCATTAAGGCCCTACTAGCTGTCGAGTTTCATAACGATAAGTGGGACATGCATCCAATGGAGATCGGGTAGGAAGAACCTGCAATCATAACTATGTTGGGTCTCCCTCAGGTACTTAAATCCTTTCTTCCCTTCTAGCACCTTATTCTATTCTTGAGTTTTCTTCGCCTTCCTGGTCTCTGCCTTCTTTCCATCCGAGAGCTTCGACCCCTTCTATCCAGCCATAAATGCTTCCCATTTATTTCACGTCCTATTGGTTGCCTTCTTGCCATCTCGAACCATTCTAGGTTAGTGCCCAAACTTTCTCTTGGTTATTTTGATACTTTTCAATCTCTGACCATTTGGTTTTTGTGAGAGGCTTCGCTCCTCATTTTTTTTTGATTTTTGAAGTCTTTTTCCAAGTTTTAGTTTGATCCATATGTCTTCCATAGGATCCTGGTCGACCGGTTCTGGGAGCCTCGCTTGCTTAACTTGATGGGCTTGGATCTTAAGAAATCAACTGATCTCGTAGAAGCACCTTGTCCCCCCTTTGTCTGTGGCACTATTCCTTATTTACTTCATTTTGAGGACCTTTCTTTGATAAGAATTCAGTATGGGATACCCTCGGAGTACGAACTAGAACTTTTTGGACCGAGCAGTTGAGCTTGCTCTCCTCCCCTGGGTCATTTTTGTTTGTACACTGAGGTTTTTCATGCCAGACTCTGACTTTCAATCCCATCTTTTGTTGTCACCCTCTTTAGGTTCTTGAACATCTCCTTCACCTTCATGGTGCCAAACTCATTTAGGTTCATCATGGGATTTCTATCTCTATGCATCATGACCGAGGCCCTACCTATGATTTCTTTATTTTGGAACTATTTCACTTTTAAGTGCCATCCTACCACCAAAGATTGGTGGTACATATTTTTCTAATTCAGTAAGAAGGGATTGGTAAGGGCACCCCCATCTTAGTTCATAATTGGAAGGAGAGATTCTTCTTCATCTCATGCCCCCTTCTAGAACTAGGGTTGCCCTCTTGAGGGAATTTGAGAGATTCGGTCCATTGAGCTCCTGGACTAGAAAGGGAGGATCAAGACTCAGCTAATAAGCTGAGAGACTATCGAGCTTCCTTTATATCTAGTTTCCTAGATGACCAGACCTTTTATATCTAGTTTCCTAGATGACCAGACCTTGTTTAACTTCAGGCTTAATCTTCTTAATTTGATAGGTAGATATTCATATCTCGATGACTTCATCTTGTGCTCTCTTTTGATCTTAATCTTTATCATTATAGAAATGATCGTGGAAGAGCGAAACCACCTAACCCAAGAGATCAAGACCCTCAAAAGGAAGGGCGATCATGGAGAAGAGCCATCAAAAAGGGCCAAGGTTGGCGAAACATGTTCGGCTATGCCCTGCTTCAAAAGCCATCATAGCCATGCCGAGCCCAACCTTGCTCGATGACACCAACACCCTTGTGCTCCCTGAGTAGGGGAGAGTAGCTGAAAAAAGAAAGAAGACTGCCACCAGGAAGTTCAAGAGGAATGCCAGAAGGTCTGATGGTGACAACTCCAGCCAGGAATAGGGTTCCTTGGATGACTGGAAAGTCATCCAAACTTTGATGGATGGGAGCATCCTTTCTCATATCTTAGAGAAAATGATTCGAAAGGACGACGAGGAATGATTCAAAGAATCTTTTGCAGCCTTCCTTGAGGTAACCGATCTCTTCTGAGTCTTGATTGAGTGTTGGTGTACTCTGGAGCTATAACTCTCATTTTATTATTTATAGTTGGGATATTATTTATACGCCCACTCGAAAGCAGCAAACCTCCGCAAGGCTGAGGCTTGGAGGGCTATTAAAGAAGCCCAAACGAAGATCAAGATGGTCCAAGCTGAGGTTGAAGGTCTGAGAGAAGCTTCAAGGTCTCATTCCATAGAGGTCGAGCACCTTCAAGAAGCGCTATGGAGCGAGGAGAAAGTGTTGGCTAGGTTGAAGACTGCCTTGGCACTAGAGGAAGATAAATGGAGAAAGATCAAGGAGGAAGTCGATGCATAGAAGGAGCAAGTTGTCGAAGTCTTCAAGTCCTCCAAAGTAATGGAAAATATCAAATTTGCCTTTGCTCAAGAGACCTTTCTTGAAGGATTCGAGGTCTGCATGAAGAGGGTCGCCAAGAGGTTCCCTGACATGGACCTCGATTTTTTGATTGAGGAGCTTGGCGATGAGGCAGAACCTTCCCATGCTAGTGCTATTTCTTCAGTTATTGGACCTAACATCGAAACTGAAGGGAAATCTTGATTTTTCGGACCAAGTTCATTCAGATATGATCGGATCAAGAGATGTATTTCAAAAATTTTTCTCTTTGATCCAGATTAGATCTGAAATATTTTAGATCTGATCTTTATTATTCTAATAATTAAAATAAAATATAGATAAATTAAATTAGATTTAATTTATCTTGATGTACGGTAATCCTATTATCCATTTGATGATCCTGTAAGCAGTGGAAGGTTCTGGATCTAGCCATGCAAGTGCTTGGCCTCTACCGATATCCACTTAGGCTGGATTTGGAGATCCTCTTCTTCTCTATCATATTTCCAAAAATTAGATTTGAATCTAATTTGGAGGATCTTCAAAACACCTTTCGAAGATCAGTAGTTATCCTTTGCAGCAGTGCAGCCTTCTAGCTTTCTGTTGCCTTTCTCTCGTCTGGATCGCACCAACTGAAATCCCAAACTACTTTGGGTGTGGAGAGGAGAGGGAGAAGATGGGCTTGGCATGGAGGAGGAAGAGAGAGGCAGCCTTGGGGCATGGGAATTTCATTGCTTTTTGAGTTGGGCGCAAGGTCTTATTTATAGACTATGCATGATCCAACTCCTCTTCTTCCCAACCAATCACAACCCTTTGTGAAATAAGATCTAAATCTGATTGGTGGAAATAGAGTCCCTTGGATTCCTCCTTAGATGGTGCCTAAGACCAATCAAACTTGGTTTTTAGGAGGAGTCTATTTGGAATCTAAAAAGGAAATGGAGTCCCTATCCAACAGGGACTCTTGGGCGCCTCAAACTTGGGTGCACGCCACCCTTGGCATGCGCCCTCGTCCTTGCCGACTTCTGGCAGGGGGACAAGCCCTCACTAGCTCTCCAATAGGTGCGTGACATATGGATAGAAGTCAAAGTGTCAATGGTCAATATTTGACCAGTCAAAGGTCAACTTTTGACCAAAGTCAAAGGACAAGAAATGACAGGTGACCAAAAATGGCGGAAATTATCTTACAAAATAAGACAATCCATTTCTGATCTGGACAGGCTCCAGTCAGACCAAGTGAAGGCCTCTGATCGAGCACAAACTCTTTTAGCTCAGTCAGGATAACTATTTATGATAGTAAAAGAAGAACGTTAGGTTCAATCGAGTGCTAGCACAATTTTCTTGAACCTAATTGAATCTCATTCAGATCAATTAAACTAGATCAGTTCAATTGATGATCACCAGATTCAAACCCTTATTTGTGTGACCCAGTTAGATTTAGTTCTGTATGGTAATGGGATATGTCATGATCTCTATCATCGACATCATCGAAACTCCTTTCGATGGATCAAAACTCTTCTGATTCGAACAGCTAGAATGATCGATCATCTAAATCATTCTAATTGCTCCCAAAATCCACCAGTGACATCTAGCAGTATATGGTGGCAACCCATCAGAGCTAAATGCGAACCTCTTGGTGCAGCTATCTGTGTGATTAAGTTCTTCTATCTTGAGCTCCGATCAGATTAGGGTTAAGGTGAACTCGTCAAACCCTAGTTTTTATCATATGATGTAATCATTCGATTCAAGTCTGATGTGAAAACCTAAATAGAAACTCTTTCTATTATTTCACTCTACCATGGCCATGGGCTTCTGGACTTGATTCTCATGATCATCATAGGGCTGCTCCTCTACCACCGAGGTAGATAGATTCCATCTTGATGCAATCCAGTTCCTACAATGAACATGCTATAGCCAACATACACCTCAGAATTCTGAATGGCTAGGAGATCGAGTTATGGTGTAGTCAAACTATAACACCCTCAAGGTGAACTGCCGATGCACCTCAGGTCAAAGAACCAGACACACTACTGCAGCATCGAGTCAGTCATTGACGAGAAGGTAGACTTCCTAATGACTACTCGAGGTGGTCACGCTCAGTGCCCTCGTTCTCTAACGAGTACCTGTACTCTCGCTCCGGTGTCTCCACACCTATAGACTCAAGACTCATCTACTAAAGAGAAGTGATTGTACACCAACCTTCCAGATCAATCACCATCCTCGTGATGATCCTATGGTCGGAAGCATTTTATGAGTTAATAATGATTATTCATGTCTTAAATTTTCAACTCTTAAAAATATGAATTATCATTACCATTAACTCAAAGGATGTATCACAGACACTAAATACACATATGTGATAGAAAATAACCTATTTTATTGATTATAGTCAAAATTATAATTTTGCCCTTAGAAGTGTATTACAAGTGTCAACCAATTCTGACTTCTAGGGCACATATATCTAACAATCTTTCACTTGTTCTAAAGCCAATTGGCTACAAGTCTAAGTCCCATCTTCTCAAGGTGATCTTCGATTTTTTTGTTGTCCCAAAGGCTTTATAAGTGGGTCTGCCGCATTGTTTGCGGAATTGACTCTCTTGACCTCGACGTAATCCTTCTTGAGGTAATCGCGGATGAGGTGGTATCGCCGCTCAATGTGCTTAGATTTCTAGTGAGATCTCAGCTCGTTAGCAAGGGCTATGGCATCATTGTTGTTGCAATATAGAGGAATGGCATCTGATGGCATTACTACGATTTCTACAGCAAACTTCTTCTACCAGAATGCTTCCTTTGCAGCCTCTGATGCAGCGATATATTCTGCTTCCATGGTGGAATCTGCTATCATGATTTGCTTGAAACTCTTTCAGCTGATAGCACCACCATTGCACACAAACAGACTTTCAGATATCGACTTTCGATCATCTACATCGGATATGAAATCCGAGTCTGTGTATCCTTGGACTTGGAGTTCTCCGTTACCAAAGACCAACATCATATCCTTAGTTCTTCTTAAGTACTTAAGGATACATTTCACAGAAGTCCAGTGTTCTTCACCTGGATTTGACTGATATCTGCTTGTGACACTCACAGCATGGGCTATATCAGGTCGTGTACATAGCATGACATATATGAGGCTTCCTATTGCAGAAGCATAAGGGATCTTGCTCATGCATTCTATTTCCTCAGGTGTGCTAGGGCACATCTTCTTGGAAAGATGAATACCATGTCTGAAGGGTATTAATCCCCTCTTAGAGTTTTCCATACTAAACCTCTTTAGTACTTCCTCTATGTACATCTTCTATGAAAGTCCTAGCATCCTATTCGGTCTATCCCTATAGACCTTAATTCCTAGAATAAAGGATGCTTCACCTAGGTCTTTCATGGAGAATTCCTTGGACAACCATATTTTGACTGTTGTCAACATGAGAATATCATTCCCAATAAGGAGGATGTCATCCACGTACAATACGAGGAAGACAACAGCGCTCCCACTGATCTTTTTGAAGACACATGGTTCCTCTTCATTTTTGATGAAACCAAACATTTTGATCACATCATTGAAATGAGTGTTCCAGCTCCGAGATGCTTGCTTAAGTTCATATATGGACCTTTGCAGCTTGCAAACCTTATGATCAGTATCACTGGATGTGAAACCTAGCGGCTGTTCCATATAGATATCTTCCTCAAGATATCCATTTAAGAACGCCATTTTCATGTCCATTTGCCATATTTCATAATCGAAATAGGCTGCAATGGCAAGCAATGTGCGGATGGATTTTAGCATAGCCACTGAAAAAAAGGTATCCTAATAGTCAATGCCTTCGTTGACTATAACCTTTTGCCATTAGTCTAGCCTTGAATGTCTCCACATTCCCATCTGCACCAATCTTTCTCTTGAAGATCCATTTACACCCAATAGGTACTATACCTTCTGGTGGATCTACCAAGGTCCAGACATGGTTTGAGTGCATCGAGTCAATTTTTGACTGCATTGCCTCTAGCCATTTTTCAGAGTCGATATCTGATATCACCTCATTATAGGTTTTGGGATCATCACCATGAGCACCATCACCTACGAGGAACATTTCCTCTACTTCCTCTGAAATAATACCTAAGTATCTTTCAAGGGGACGGAAAACTCTTTCCGATCTAGGAGGTGGAGGAGGTAGTGTTCTTATTGGCTCAACCTGATTTGGTTCCAATTGGTCCTTAGCTCATTGTACTTATGAGACTTTCTCATCAAGCTTAATCTGCTTTCCAATGCCGCTATCTTGAATAAACTATTTTTCAAGAAAGATGGCATGTCGACTCACAATCACATTGTGGTCTTCTGGAATGTAGAAATAGTATCCTAATGACTCTTTAGGATATCCTATGAATCAAGCTCTGAAGGATCTAAACTCTAACTTATCCGCTTGTTGTCTTTTGACATGAGCTGGACAATCCCAAATTCTGAGATGACTCAGACTTGGTTTCTTACCATGCCATATCTCATACGGTATGGTAGGAATGGTTTTAGAGGGAATCCTATTCAGTAGATAAATTGAAGTTAACAATGAGTGTCCCCAAAGAAAATTAGGGAGGTCTGTGAAGCTCATCATGGATCGGACCATATCCAATAGAGTCCGATTTCATCATTCTGAAACCCCATTGAGTTGAGGTGTTCCTGGTGGAGTCCATTGAGAGACTGCCATTTTTCTTGAGATAGTCTAGGAATTCCCGACTAAGGTATTCACCTCCTCGATCTGATCGAAGAACCTTAATGGATTTTTCAGTTAGTTTTTCTACTTCATGTCTGAATTCTTTGAACTTTTCAAAAGCTTCAAACTAATGTCTCATAAGATACATATACCCATACCTAGACAGATCATCAGTAAAGATAATGAAGTAGACAAAATTATCTCTAGCCGATACATCAAATGGGCCGCACACATTAGTATGTACTAGGATAAAGAGATCTGTGGCCCTTTCCCCATGTCCCATAAAAGAGAGTTTAGTCATTTTGCCTTGAAGACAAGATTCACAAGTTGGATATGACTCGAAAGTCAATGGACTCAATAGCCCATTTTTCTTCAATTTGTTGATCCTATCTTCTGCTATATGACCTAATCTCAGGTGCCATAGATACCTATCATTTGGACTATCCCTAGGTCGTTTGGCATTCATGTTTTGCTCGATAGTTAGAATAGATACATCAATATGTAGCTGATAAAGACTGTTAATAAGAAAATCATTTGCAATTTTATTTTTTTCATAAAGAATATTACAATGGTCCTTAAAGAAGATAATCACATAGCCTTCTAGTGCTAAGCATGAAATAGAAATCAAATTTCTGCTAGCTGCAGGCACATAATAACAGTCTTTCAAAACTAAGTCTAAACTAGATGGTAATCAAAGAGGGTATGTTTCCACCGCCACTGCAGCAACTCTTGCTCCATTTCCAATGCATAGGATCATGTCTCCATCCCTCAGCCTCCTGCTATCCTCAAGACTCTGTATGGAAGTGCATAAATGAGCACTAGAACCAGAGTCAAGCACCCAACTGGATGCAGAAAAAATCGTAAGGTTAGACTCAATAACGAGCATACCTCCAGAAGGACCTTCCTTCTTGTTCTTAAGGGTAGCCAGGTAAGTAGGGCAGTTTCACTTTCAGTGGCCGTCGCTATTGCAATGGAAATACTTTTCTTTGTCAGTGGCCTTCTTCTTCGACTCTGCCTTCTTCTTTCTTTCTTCTATCTTCTACTTTTTCGTAGACTTCTTTTTCTTTTCAGAAGACTTTTTTTTGAAAGAAGTCCATTCCATAGCAAGACCGAGCTTTTGAAACTTTTCATAGAAAGCTCAATGGTGACCAGCATGTTCATTAAATCGACTAAGAAATTTTGAAGTTTATGCATGTGGTAATTCATGATGAATTGCCCCTATGCATCAGTCAAGGATTGTAGAATAACATCATTCTGTAGGTCCAAGTCTAACTTCACCCCGAGCTTCTCAAGCTCTTCCAAGTTCTTGATCATCATCAGACAGTGATCTTGGACTGACTGTCCATCATGCATCTTAGCCTCAAAAAGTTAATTCGTGACTTGATATTTGGCTGCACGACTCTGTTCACCAAACATCTCTTGTAGGTGGGCCAACATTTGGTGAGCAATCCTGATATCTTCATGTTGGCCCTAGAGCTCATCAGACATCGAGCCCAATATATAATATCTGGTCTTATTATCTTCTATTCAGCGGATGGATGGGCTGGTAAGGTGGGAGGGTCCTGCTCCAATACATGGATTAACTTCTCGGAACCCAAAATGATTTTGTAGTTTCTGAGCCAATCTTTATAATTGGGTTCGGTCAGTCTATGTGTGTCCAGGATACATGCTAATGGGTTGGATGCAGATATTTTTCTGTAAAGAGTCAAAGATTCTAGTTAGATACTGTAATTATGACTTAACCAATTTATTTTGAAATTTTATTTTTAAACAAATTAACTCCCACTATTTTCTCGGATCTCTACACTCCCTCTGTGGAGATGCAAAAATCTCCATGATTAATGATTTCTAGTGGGTGGTGCGGTCTCACCAACGACTCATCACCTCACCTAATAGTTATTGGTGATGGGTTAGCCAATGAGTGAACAACTCTTGTTCAATGATTCTCTAATCATAATGCACCCAAACATGGTCTCTAATTTCTGAATCTCACCATATCTGAAATATTGATCCACTCCTTACTTAAGTCAGATCCACCATTTGCACAAACTAGATTGCTAATTGAGTCTCTTACCGTATCTAGAATATTAAGCCCAACTCATCCTCCAGCCCATAGCATCCAATGCCTAATAGGCATGGTTGTATGTTTCCGGTGCAACTGAGCCACTGTATCCAGTCGAGAACAATCAACCCCGGGAAGGGCCCGTGCATCTACAATAGTGGAAGACCTCAGACTTAATCTTTTCTTAGGGAGAATTGATTTGGGTCTCATTAAACTAGACTTGTCATAGTCATAACAATTATGACTAACCTAGTGGCATGGGTTAGCTTGGATTATTGACCACCTCAAATCAGAACTGAGTCAATAGATATGGCCAGGTAAGTGAGATCGGTGGAAGGGATATGCCATTAACTCATACAAGAATGCATTCAGGTTGAGTAGCTCCTAATTAAAAATCAATCGATCGTATGTGCCAAACTTACCTTAGACACCAAATTATTGAGCTAGAACCAATTGGATTAGCCTACAATCCAGACTCTAACCTCTAAGCCTAATTAGGTCTTGCTTGATCGTGACTCAATCTTGACCCAGACTTAATCCTATTAGGCTGGTCAATTTAAGCATTGTTGATCCTATCTAACCAACTCTTGATTTGGTTTGATCAACCGCTTAGACCTAATTGATATGTCTTAGATCTAAAATTCTTAATTTTAGACCTAATTAATATTTTATAATCTTAATTTTTAATTAAGTAGGATTCATAAATAAAATATGCATAATAAATCCTAGGGTTTCAGGATCTAGGATTTTGTAGAAAGTAAGTTTTGGATTTCTGATTAAGGACGAACGTGCAGCACCCCTAAACGTCATGAGAACACCCCATCGGATGGGAGGAGAGGGCCTTTAAACCCTTCTTCATTCTTATGATCGGATGGCTAAGAGGAACGCCTTAATCAGGAACATGTAATACTATAAAATAGTTTTAGATCTATATCATATATCTCATATATAAATTAGATCTAATCATGGAATATTTTGCATACATCTCATGTATCAAATCATGTATATTTTCATATCTAAATTATCTCATAATAATTTGAAAAATTAGATTTAAATTGATCTTATCAAAATAAACTCTAATCTAGACAACTATGTAGAACCATTCTACAACTAGTCTAAACATGAATCAATCATATCTCATATGATATTTAAAATTAAATAATTTTTATTTGCTATTTTTTAGATATTATTATAATAATTATAATATCAAAAAATAGTAAATAAATAGATCTAAAATATGATTTAATCAAATTAAATTATAAACATGCAAGACTATTGTATAGAACTCTTCTATTTTAGAACTAGTCATGCATATTTTCTAATCTTAGATCAAAATCATTTAATTTTAATTTTTCTAATTTTAGATCTAATCACATCATATGTGACATTTGAAATCACTTATTTTTTGATTAGAATAAATTTAAAATCAGATCTAAACACTTTAGAACCTTGGCTTTGATACCAGTTGAAGGAAAATCCTGATTTTCCAGATCAGGTTCATTCAGATCTGATCGGATCAAGAGATGTATTTCAAAAATTTTTTTCTTTGATCCAAATCAGATCTGAAATATTTTAGATCTAATCTTTATTATTCTAATAATTAAAATAAAATATAGATAAATTAAATTAGATTTAATTTACTTTGATGTAGGATAATCCTACTACCCGTTTAATGATCCTGTAAGCAATGAAAGGTTCTGGATCTAGCCATGCAAGTGCTTGGCCTCTATCGGTATCCACTCAAGCTAGATCTAGAGATCCACTTCTTCTCTATCATATCTCCAAAAATCAGATCTGAATCTGATTTGGAGGATCTTCAGAACACCTTTCGAAGATCAATAGTTGTTCTTTGCAGCAGCGCAGCTTTCTAGCTTTCTGTCGCCTTTCACTCACCTGGATCGCACCAACTAAAATTCCAAACTACTTTTGGCATGGAGAGGAGAGGGAGAATATGGGCTTGGCATGGAGGAGGAAGAGAGAAGTAGCTTTGGGGTGTGGGAATTTCATTGCTTTTTGAGTTGGGCGCAGGGTCTTATTTATAGACTATGCATCATCCAACTCTTCTATCCAACCAATCATAACCCTTTATGAAATCAGATCTAAATCTGATTGATGGGAACAGAGTCCCTTGGATTCCTCCTTAGATGGCGCCTAAGACCAGTCAAACTTGGTTCTTAGGAGGAGTCTATTTGGAATCCAAAAAGGAGATGGAGCCTAGATCCAATAGGGACTCCTGGGAACCTCAAACACCCTTGGCGTGCACCCTCATCCTTGCTAGCTTTTCGCAGGGGGACAAGCCCCCACTAGCTCTCCAATAGGTGCATGACACGTGGACAAAAGTCAAAGTATCAATGGTCAACATTTGACTAATCAAAGGTCAACTTTTGACCAAAGTCAAAGGATGAGAAATGGCAGGTGACCAAAAATGATAGGTATTGTCTTACAAAATAAGACAACCCTTTTCTAACCTAGATAGGTTTCAGTCAGACCAAGTGAAGGCCTCTAATTGAGCACAAACTCCTTTGGCTCAGTCAGGACAACTATTTATGATAGTAAAAGAAGAACGTTAGGTTCAATCGAGTGCTAGCACGATTTTCTTGAACCTAGTTGAATCTCATTCAGATCAATTGAACTGGATCAATTCAATTGATGATCACCAGATTAAAACTCTTGTTTGTGTGATCTAGTTAGGTTTAGTTCTGTATGGTAATAGGATATGTCATGATCTCTATCATCGACATCATCGAAACTCCTTTCGATGGATCAGAATTCTTCTGAATCGAACAGCTAGAATGATCAATCATCTAAATCATTCTAATTGCTCCCAAAATCCACCAGTGACACCTAGCAGTATATGGTGGCAACCCATTAGAGTTAAATGTGAACCTCTTGGTGTAGCTACCTATGTGATTAAGTTCTTCTATCTTGAGCTTCGATCAGATTAGCGTTAAGGTGAACTCGTCAAACCCTAGTTTCTATCATATGATGTAATCATTTGCTTCAAGTCTAATGTGAAAACCTAAATAGAAACTCTTTCTATTATTTCACTTTGCCATGGCCATGAGCTTCTAGACTTGATTCTCATGATCATCATAGGGCTGCTTCTCTACCACCGAGGTAGATAGATTCCATCTTGATGCAATCCAGTTCCTATAATGAACATGCTATAGCCAACATACACCTCAGGATTCCGAATGGCTAGGAGACCAAGTTATGGTGTAGTCAAACTATAACACCCTCAAGGTGAACTGCCGATGCATCTCAGGTCAAAGAACCAGACACACTACTGCAGCATCGAGTCAGTCATTGACGAGAAGGTAGACTTCCTAATGACTACTTGAGGTGGTCACGCTCAGTGCACTCGTTCTCTAACGAGTACCTGTACTCTCGCTCTGGTGTCTCCACACCATAGACTCAAGACTCATCTACTAAATAGAAGTGATTGTACACCAACCTTCCGGATCAATCATCATCCTTGTGTGATCCTATGGTTGGGAGCATTTTATGAGTTAATAATGATTATTCATGCCTTAAATTTTCAACTCTTGAAAATATGAATTATCATTACTATTAACTCAAAGGATGTATCACATATACTAAATATACATATGTGATAGAAAATAATCCATTTTATTAATTATAGTCAAAATTATAATTTTGTCCCTAGAAGTGTGTTACAAGTGTTAGCCAATTCTGGCTTCTAGGGCACATATATCTAACAAAAACCTCTAATCTTGCTGTGGTGATTCCAAAGCCTGTCCCTGAACCAGGATCTACCAAGGACGTGCTAACCTCGTCCACTATCCCACCTCCTAAGGTTGAAAATCTTTGATAGTTGTATTTTTTTTTCCTTTCATCTACTCGAAACATTTTGAGCAATGAAAATAAGTTTTTCTTTATGTTTGATGTTGTGACATGATTATTATTTAGAACCCCCATAGTGAAGGTAGTCATGACTCGCCACCACCTATTGAGGCTGCACCATTGTCCTAAGGTCTTCCTCTAAAATCTATCATTAGAGACCTACAGAAGGAGGTTCACCGGACTAAAAAAAAGTTGAAGAAGGTAAGGGGCGAACTTCAGAAATTGAAGAAGCATTATTTAGAAGCCACGATTGAGATCACCCGCCTTTGATAAGTCCATAAAAATAACTCTATGGACTACATCAAAAACAAGCATTTTCTAATCGAAGAGTTGGAATGGGTGAAGAAGTCTGGTAGTGAGAAGGTTTGGGCTTTGTCTACCCAAGTCAGTTCCCTTGAGGTCGAACTTCGAGATTCAACAGAAAAAATCAAGCAGTTGAAGAGTGGCTCAGCCTGGGACTAGAATCGGGTTGAGCTTGACTGAGATTGGTTGAAGAACTTTTCTGACCTCCAGGCATAGCTGAGCAATGTGGAGTGGTTATACAATTTCCATTGGATTGGTTGGCGTGAGGAGATCAAGGGTTATAAGTGAAAATTTAATAGGATGAACTCTAAAGTTGTACGACTTCAAATATAGTTGGTGGACAATGCTCAGGCTGGTCCAAGTGCACATCCAGACGAAATCACCACTTTGAAGGATGCTCTTGAAAATTTCATGGTAAAGTTCGAGTGCACGAAGAAGGAACTTCGTGATTTAAAAGTTCAGATGGTCTATCAAAAAAGCTTGGTGAAGGATGTCGAAGCCAAGTCGGCGATTCTTAGGAAGAGGCTACAAGTGATGGAAGAAGAGTCGCACAGGTGGGAGAGGATGATAAGAGAGAGCTTGGCGGCGAGACAGAAGCTTGAGGAGAGAATAAAGGGCTTGGAACTCTCCCTCATAATGGCTGGGGTCGATAGCCCAAAGTCCAATTTCGAGTAGGACTTCAATTTTTTTTAGTAACTGGTCCTACCAATTTATGTAATGACCTTTATTTTTAATAAGATGAAGCTTCTTTTATTTGTCTGTGTTTCACCTTAGCTCGTTGCTTACCAGTTTATTCTATTTTCTTGCTATATTCGATCTCGACGTCATCCAAAAATTATAGTTTTTATTTTGTTCTTTTGTTTAAGAATTGATTTAAGAACTGATGGTCTTCACCCTTATTTAGATGAGGTTAACCTCTTGTTTAAGAATCGAAGGCCTTTGCTTTCCCATAGGATCTTCATCCATATTAGGACGAGGTCTACCTCCTATTTCAGATGTGGTTGGCTATTTTTCTTGCTAAGATGAGATCCCCCTTCTATTCCTAACAAGATTACCGAGACATAGAAGGACCATGAAAAGAGCCTCTTCCCAACAACACTGGTTTAAGAACTAGAGGTCTTCATCCTTATTAAGACGAGATTAACCTTCTACCTAAGAATCAAAGGCCTTTGCTTCCTCGTAGGGTCTTCATCCACATTAGGATGAGGTCCACCTCCGGCTCCTGATGTGGTTGGTTAATTTTCTTATTAGGATGAGGTCCTCCTCCCGTTCGTAACAAGATTGCTAGAGCATAGAAGGTCATTAAGAGGACCTCTTTCCAACATCATCGATTTAAAAACTGGAGTTCTTCACTCTCGTTAAGATGAGGTTAACCTCTTGTTTAAGCTCCGGAGGCCTTCACTTCTCCATAGGATCTTCATCTATATTAGGATGAGGTCCACCTTCTATTTCTGATATGGTTGGCTATATTTCTTATTAGAATGAGGTCCTCCTTCTATTCTTAACAAGGTTGCTGGGGCACAAAAGGGCCATTGAGAGGGCTTCTCTCCAACATTATTGATTTAAGAATCAGAGATCTTCACCCTCGATAAGATGAGGTTAATCTCCTATTTAAGAATCGAAGGCCTTCACTTTTCTATAGGATTTTCATCCACATCAGGATGAGGTCCACCTTCTATTCCAGATGTGGTTAGCTATTTTTCTTGTTAGGATGAGATCTTCCTCCTATTCCTAACAAGATTGCTAGGGCATAGAAGGACCACTGAGAGGGTCTCTCTCCAACATCACCGATTTAAGAACCGGAGGTCTTCATCCTCGTTAAGATAAGGTTAACCTCCTGTTTAAGAAGCAAAGGCCTTCGCTTCCCTGTAGGATCTTCATCCACATCAGGATGAGGTCCATCTCATATTCCTAATGTGTTTGACTATTTTTCTTATTAGGATGAGACCCCCTTCCTATTTCTAACAAGATTGCCAGGGCACAGAAGGACCGTTGAGAGGGCCTCTCTCCAACATCATTGGTTTAAGAATTGAAGATCTTTACCCTCATTAAGATGAGGTTAATCTCCTGTTTAAGAATCAGAGGCCTTCACTTTTCTGTAGGATCTTTATCCACATCATGATGAGGTCCACCTCCTGTTCCTGATGTGGTTGGCTATTTTTTTTATTAGGATGAGGTCCTCCTCTTGTTTCTAACAAGATTGTCAGGGCACAGAAGAGCCATTGAGAGAGCCTCTTCCCAATGTCATCAATTTAAGAATCGAAGGTCTTTACCCTCATTAAGATGAGGTTAACCTCCTATTTAAGAATCGAAGGCCTTCACTTTTCCGTAGGATCTTCATCCACATCAGAACGAGATCCACCTCCTGCTCCTGATGTGTTTGGTTATTTTTCTTGTTAGGATGAGGTCCTCCTTCTATTCTCAACAAGATTATCGAGGCACAAAAAGGCCATTGAGAGAACCTCTCTCCAATGTCATTGATTTAAAAATTAAAGATCTTCACCCTCATTAAGATGAAGTTAACCTCCTGTTTAAGAACTGGAGGCCTTCACTTTTGTTAAGAATGAAATCTAGTTGAATAATTTCCTGCCATTGCATAATTCGACACCGAAAAGATAGAATTTTAAAAATAAGGAAATTTTATTATGGATTTATTGATAGTGCATTTGTAGGTTTTCCGAATTCCATGGTCGTCGGAGTGTTGCCCCTCCAAGCTTCTTCAGGTAGTAAGTCCCAGGTCGAACGACCTCTACGACCTCATAAGGGCCTTCCCAATTCAAGATGAGCTTCTCTTGATTCTGAGATTGTGAGATGTCCGCTTGTCGAAGTACCAGGTCTTCCACCTTGAATGCTTTGCTCCTGACCTTAGAATTTTTATAATGGGCCACTTTCTACCTGTAAGCCGCCATCCTGATTTGCGCCATCTCTCATTCTTCTTCTAACAAGTCAAGATTAGCTCTGAGATCTTATGAATTTGTCTATCATTGAATGCTTTGACTCATGCTGAAGAAAGTTTAAGTTCTATTGGAATGACTGCTTCCATTCCAATGGCTAAGGCAGATGGAGTTTTCCTGGTTAGCAACCTCTTAGTGGTTCTATAAGCCCAAAATACATGATAGAGTTCATCCATCCATATACCTTTCATCCTTTCAAGTCTTGCCTTTATTTTCTATAACAGGATCCTGTTGGTCACCTCGGCCTCATCATTTGCCTACGAATGAGCCACTGAGGTAAAATGGTGAGAAATATTTATATCTTCGCAGAACTTGACAAACTTTATCCCCACAAATTGGCATCCATTATTAGTAATTAAAGTCCGAGGTAGCTTAAATATGCAAACTATTGACTTCCAAATGAAGTCTTACACTTTTGCTTCAGTAATTTTAGCCAGAGGTTCAGCCTCAACTCATTTAGTGAAGTAGTATATGGTTACTAGGAGAAATTTTTGCTTCCCGAATGCCATAGAAAAGGGTCCGAGTTTGCCCATTTTCCATTGTGCAAATGGCCATGGGGCATTCAGGGGTGTAAGTTAAGAACCCGATTGTCTCTAAATGTTGGCATTCCTTTGATACTGGTCACATTTTTTCATATATTTCACTACATCCTGATGCATAGTTGGCCAATAGTAGCCCTGTCGAAGTAGCTTGTGAGATAAGGACTTTGCCTCTAGATGATTTTTACATATCCCTTCGTGCACCTCCCATAATGCATAATCTGCCTAAGAAGGTCAAAGACACTTTAGGAGCAACAAATAGTATGACCTTATATATAGTTTATTTTCGTATAGAATATATCAGAAGGCTTGATTTCTTAATTTTCGAGCTTCCTTTGGGTCTCGAGGGAGGACACCATCCTTGAGATAAGTAAGGAACGGATCAAGCCAGCTAGGCTCTTGGTCAATTTGCATTACAGTCTAGGGTTCCTCCAAGCTCGAACATTTTAGAACTTCAAAGAAGACTTCCTTGGGTAGGTTATTTAGTGCTAGTGTGGCTAACTTGGAAAGAAGGTCGGCCTTGACATTTTTTGTTCTTGGGATCTAGTAGATATCAAAACTACTGAAGGTCTGGGTTGGACTCCTTACCTTTTCTAGATACTTCTTCATGATTTTCTTTCGAGCTTCATAGTTGTGACCAACTTGCCCTACTACTAGCTGTGAGTCATTATAAACTTTGAGCCAATCTGCCTCCAATTTCTTGGTTATTCTTAGCCCTACAATGAGGGCTTCATATTTTGCTTTATTATTTATCATGAAAAATTCAAAGCACAGTACATATTCAGCAATAGTTCCCTCTGGGTTGACAAGGATTAGGCCTGCGCTTGCATCGGAAGTATTTGATGAATCGTCTACATGTAGGGCCCAAAATCCTTCTGGGAGGTTCGATTGCAACCATAGAATATTGACCTCAGGTGGTTAGAGTTCAGCTTCATCTGAAATTGTACATTCTACTATGAAGTCTGCCAATATCTAAGCTTTGATCGATAATCAAGGTCAAAAATTAATGTCAAACTCTATAAGTTCAACCACCCATTTTGCTCTTCTTCTAGAGGCATCTGTCCGATGAAGAACTGATTTGATGGGTTGATTAGTGAGAAGTGTTATAGTGTGCCCCTTAAAATATGGTCAGAGCCTTCGGACTATAATTAACAAGGCATAAGTTAGTTTTTCTAACCTGGTATACCTAGTTTCAACATCTCTTAAAACTTGGCTCATGTAGTAGATTGACCTTTGCACTTTCACCTCTTCTTTGACTAGGATCGCTACAAGGGCCCCAGAAGAGACCGCCAAATACAAAAATTCCTCACTAGGTTTAGGCTTGGCTAATAAAGAAGGTTATCTAAGGTAGTTCTTCAATTCTTTAAACGCTTGTTGGCATTCAAGAGTCCAGTAGAAGTTTTTTAACTATTTGAGGACCTAGAGAAAGGGCATACACCGATTGGCTAATCTTGAAACGAAGTAATTTAGAGCTGCCACCTTTCCTGTTAGGCTCTAGACTTCTTTTATTAATTTTGGGTCAGTCTTTTCTTAAATGGCTTGGATTTTCTTTGAATTTGCTTCAATTCAATGCTGTGACACCATGAACCCCAAAAATTTTTTCGAAGTTACCCCTAAGGCACGCTTGGTCGGGTTCAGCTTTATCTTATACTTTTGGAGTGCATTGAATGTCTCTTCAAGATCGGCAATATATTTTATGGAAGATCAATTCTTGACAAGCATGTCATCTATGTAAACCTTCATGTTGTGGTTGATCTACTCCTTAAAGATCCTGTTCACTAGGCGCTGGTAGGTCACCCTTGCATTTTTGAGCCCGAAGGGCATAACCCTATAACAATAAAGACCACAGTCAGTAATAAAAGTAGTTTTCTCACCATCTGGTGCCATCTAGATTTGATTATAATCAGAGAAGGCATCCATGAAAGTGAGGAGCTCGTAGCCCGAGGTGGCATCCACCAACTAGTCAATCCTGAGAAGGGGATAGCTATCTTTTCGATAGGTCTTGTTTAACTTTTTGAAATCTATGCACATCCACCAATTGCCATTCATCTTCTTCATAAGAACCACATTGGAGATCCAATTTGGATAGAATACTTCCCAGATGAACCCCATCTTGAGAAGTTTATCAACCTCTTCCGTAATTGCCTTCTATCACTCGAGTGCATAGCCGCATATCTTCTCCTTTACTGGTCGACATTTGGGATCAACAGCCAGATGGTGGTCCATTGCCTCTGCATCAATTCTGGGCATATCTATGAGGATCCAAGCAAAGATATCTGCATTTTTTTGAAGGAAGGCGACGAGTTGCTTTTGGACTTCTTCTCCAAGGTTGGAGCCGATCTACATAGTGAGATCCTTATTCCCATTATTCAAAGAAATTGCAATAAGTTCTTTCATAGGCTCACCTCATTCTTCAGTTAGATCATCGCGAACATCAAGTCCATCCACCAGACAAGGATCTAGTTATCCTTCCCCTTGCAAGGCAATTAAATAGCAGTGTCTTGCTAGAGCTCGATCTCCTTGAACTTCATCAATCCCATAATTTGTTGGAAACTTCATTTTCAAATAATATATTGATATCATGGCCCATAGTGCATTCAAACCAGGTCGGCCCAGGATTGCATTGTAAGCGAAAGGAGTTATTTGTTGGGAAATATATCCCAAAGCCAATCATCAGCTTGTTGATGGTTGTGCAATATTATATTGGTAATTAATTTATTAATAAATAAAATATATTTTTGATATTTTTTATCATAAAGTATTCATCTTCTAACGAACTCCATTATTTTGATGAAGTCCTTAGGACTATTTAGCTTCGATAAAGAGAGGATTTATCGATTAGTTCTTAAATTTGATCACGATCAAATGATAGGCTGTTAATTAGGATGATAGTGTCTATCGAGCATAGATCGTTGTATGCCATATAGGTTGGTTATCCTTTTAATCAAAGAGTGTGGAGACACTGGTATGGCATACAGGTGAGATGTATGGGTATATCATTATTGAAGTGATCAATTCTAGAGCATTCTACTATCATAAATGTCTCTGATGGGTTATAGGTATAAGTGTCCCTTAGACCTGAGATCGTCTTAGTGACTTGCAAGCAACTCACTGTGCTTTGGTACTGGACTAACTAAATTTTTAATTCAGTAATAGAAGAATTCTAGGCATGTCAAGTACTTGTAAAGTCAAAGTATGATTAAGATGAAATTGATCACTCCAAGAGTTGGAGAAGAATGTATCACTGTATTTCAATATAGCAAAATCTTGGCTAGGATAATCCATCAGATGGATTTGATATTTTAAAATATAATATGGACAACCTAATCAGAGTTGATAGTTGAACTCTGAGGTATCCTATGAGCATTTTGATCAATGAGATGAATTATATAAAAACTATATCCGCATGGATTCTAACGATGTTGTTCTATACATTCGACCTATCCGATCGTTGGGTACCATGGTTACTTCGATTGGTATAGATATTTATTCCTATACTACTGGCTTAGATTTAGATTTATGAGGTCACATACATTAGATCTCATGATCTAATTGGATGGTTGATCAATGATTAAGAATCATTCTAGGGTTAAACGATCAATATAATTGATGTTTAACCTAGTGCAAGTGTTGCAGGAGGATTGATTAGCAATTTGATTGCTAATTGACTTAATTTAATTAAGTGAAAGGGATGAGATTAAGTTTAATTAAATATGATTTAATTAGATTTAGTTTGGGCTTGATTGGATCAAGTTCAATTAGTTTATTTGATAAGCCAAGTGCAAGAAAAAACTAGTCCTAGTTCAACTAGGACTTGGATCAACCCAATTTCTAATTTGATTAAAAAATTAGTTTAAATTTAAATATAATTTAATCTAATTTAATTATATTCTTAATTAGTTTAGGATCTAATCTAATTATGTTGATTTTCTTTTGATTTAATATAATTTGAGAAATCATATTAGATCAAGTTAAAATAAGAATCCTAGTATGACTAGGATTCCATTCCTTGCGCCACTTAATATCTCACGCCCACCCCATGCCCCCACACCTAGTTTTTAGGATTTTTTCATGGAATCCCTTCTTTTTCTAATGTTCACACATTCTCTCTCTCTCCCTCTCCTACTTATTTGGAATATGTTATGGATCCAATCAAAATAGATGGCAAGTTGTTGTGTAATTGGACTCTATATGATAGAATCCCAACCAACTTATATTCCTTTCTTTGTGCCACCCCCCACCTGATTTCCTCTTTGATTTCCATGATAAAAAAGAGAGCATTTATGCACATATTCTAGGTGGTCCATGGCATGGGATGAGGAGGGGCTATCCAAGTGTTGGGTTCCCCAACAACTTGCTATATATCATCCTGCCTTGTCTAAAATTTTGATCTAGATAAGGCTCTTTCATATCTATTTATTTATGATGAATTTTGGCCTAAATTTTTTTGTGAAAAATAGAACTTTGAGAGAGATTTTGGGTGTGTGAAAATCAAAAGAAAAGGATTCTTGGGTTTTTGGTTTTCATAGACACAAAATAAGGTGTCTAGGTGAGAGCAATGAGAAGAAGAAGATGGTCATCTTCTAGGATTGCTGTGTTTACCTCTTTCCTTCCTCCTTCCTTGAGTTTTCTAAGAGTGTCTCACATCTAAAAACTCCTCTCTTTCTTCTCCTCTTTGGAAGAATACAAATCCAAAAGAAGGAGAGATCTGATCAACCATCAAAGAAGAATTAGCATAGTACTAGTATATTATGTTGATTTCCTACATCAAGACTTCTAATCATGATCGTGGGCTTGTGTGGATGATTTCTAGAGGCTGGACATGTGTGCAGCTTGCAACATTATCCTTAAGCCTGGATCAGCATGTTAGAACATCTAACTTGTATAGGTAATAGATCTGATTTATTATTTTCATACCAGCATTAGATGTAGTGTATATACATGTTGATATGATCAACATGTTTTAATTTATTTTTTATATTTTAATTTTTAATTTAATGACATGCCATGATCATGTAATAGATCCTAGATCTAAGATATTTTCTAATATTTAAAATTAATTTTGATTAATTTTAATCTTCTACTGTCAGATCTTGAAAAATTTTCAAGATTTAACTCTGAAATCCTAGATCTGGTTCCTTCAATTGGTATCGGGGCAAGGTTGATTATTACATGATTATGTATGCATGCTTAAATTATTTCTTAGATTAGATCTGATTTATAATTTATTTATTAAATTTAAAATTAAAAATGATGATCATACAAACTGATTATAAGGTTAACCTGTTGTAAGATTTAACCCTTACAGTGGAGAGGTTATCCTAGTTCGTGTAGATCGATCTTTAATCATAAATTTATTAGATATGATATAATTTTATTTATAATTTATTAGATTTAAAATAGTTTTATATCTAAAAATAAAAGTTTTAGATTGTACGGACTGATTATAAGATTGTCCTGCTATAAGGTTGATCCCTTACAGTGGAGAGATTGTCCTAGTGCATGCTAATCTGAAATATTAATTATAAAATTTTAGATTAGATCTAAGAGATTTATGATGTGATTAAAAATATTTTAATCTAATTTTAATCATCATAAATATGTTAGATTTGATCTAGAAAAATTTATGATTGATTAAAGTTGAAATTGTTTCAATTACATGAACCTATTTAGATTAGATCTAAAGTAGATTCATGATTATGTTACTTGCATATTAATTATAAATCAAACATACAACTTAGTTAATAGAACCATATTATAAAAATATTTTACAAACATGAAAATTATTTTTGAAAAGTCGAACCCCAACCCTCAGTCCAAAACTTAATTAAGAATTAAGAAGTTGTTTGATTAGGATCTAGGATTGTGAATTGAAGATCCTAAGACACAAATCATAAGATATTGGATTAAATAGATTAGTGGAGATTAGATCCATTAATTGGATTAGACCTAGGATTAGATTAAAGAATGGACTTAATTAGAGAATTGACTAAATCTAATCAATTGTTGTCTTAGATTAGGTCAAGAATTCTCTAGATCAATTTCAATAGTTGTAGTTGGTCAAATCCATGTCTTTAATGAGATCCAAGATGGACTTGATTCTTGGCTATGTGGTCATGCACAAACTGTTAGGTTAATCTAATTGAAACTAATTAAATCAGTTGGTGTCTAAGATAAATCAGATCGATGGCCTTTAATTAGCAGCCCGCTTACCTGGCCATTTTTGATGGTGGCTAAGGCAAGCTTTGGTAGACCCTTCCACTGATCAAACTTACCTAGCCTCTTGGTGAAATTATATTTTAATCAGATTACTTGACTATTCGAGCTGACCTATGTCAGCTAGGTAAATCAATATGACTGATTTAGGTGCTCCTATACCAGCCTATTAATGGTCTCCCTTAAGCTGACTTGATGAAGCCAATAGGAGGATCATGATAAGCTGGTTCATCTAACCTTCTTTATTTAAATTAAATTAATTAAATTCTCTAAAATTATTAGGTCCTTAAAATGAAATAGTTATGGTGAAAACTAGATCATAACCTCCCATTAGGTGGATGATAATGGATCCATTAGTTAGATAATTATTGGAGGTCCATAGGTCTGGTGCTTATCCGCTAATGGAATTATCATTCATAATATGATTTCTTGGCAGTGTCTCTCTAAATAGTGGTTAGGTTGACCAACCATAGTTGAACTTAATTATTCATTAGTTAGATGGATCAAGTATGATCATGTTAATGGTTGGACCTAGCCGAAACTTTCGGTGGAGGCCCTAGCCTACTGAAAAGATACTTGGGGCAAAATTAAATTACTAAAAATTATTTAGAGAAATAATTGGTTATAAACCTATCCTTAGATGTACATGGGTTGACCAACCATAGTTGGGCTTGTGTGCAGTCTATGTGGATTCTAGTACTCACTAAGAAATTAAGGCAATTCCTTGAATTAGAGGTAGAGGCTTCCAGTTTGATTAAAATAGTGAAAAAAATCTTTTGATTAAAGTCTAAATCTTTAGGTTCAATGAATCAATTACTAATTAGACTTTTGGTTCTCCTTTATGCAGTTAAACTCTAACCATAATTGCTTCATTCACTGTTAGATAGTGATAAACTTATGGGATCCAACTTCGATAATAAGCATCGAAAGTTGAATGTTGTTCAACAGCACAAAGTGGTTCGTACTGGAGCTTCTATGCCCAGTTTAAACATAAGATCTAAGAATAACCTAGATCAGGTAGAATGCTTCCACTGTAAGAAGCAGAGATATTGGAATAGGAATTGTCCTCAGTATCTTGATTCTCATGATCCCAATAGGCTAAGAAAGAGAGATGAGCAAGTAGTTGCTGATCAAGGATGTTATATGATAATATCTTATAATTTCTCTATTTGTGATACTTCTACTTAGATATTAAATACCAAAAGTCTAGTCCATATTTGTAATATGTTGCAAGGACTTCAAATTAGTAGAAGATTTGAAAATAATGAGCGATTCTTGAATATTGGAGATGAAAGATCTGTTCCAATTCTAGCTATGGAAATAGTTCAACTTATTCTCAATACTAATATCATTTCTTTAAATGAATGTCATTATTGTCCTTCCTTTTTGATGAATATAATCTCTATTAGCCTTTTGGCCATAGTTATCATTTATCTATAAAAGAAGATTATTGTGATATCATTATGAATGATATTATAATAATGTAAGGATAATAAAGAAATGATATTTATATTTTATCACAGCCTGAGAGTATAATGTACATTTCTAGAAAATATCCTAGATTAGATAATATCTCTGATATCTATCTATGGCACTATAGGCTAGGTCACATAAACAAGAACAGGATAAATAGGTTGACTTAAGAAAAAATTTTTGAAATCAGTGATTATGAATTATTTTCAACCTATGAATCTTGCCTCCTTGGTAAAATGATCAAATCATCTTTTATTGAAAAAGGTGAGAGAGCTACTGAGCTCTTAGGTCTAGTACATAATGATGCATGTGGACCTATGAGCATAAGTGCCAGAGGTGGATACTTCTACTTCATTACTTTCACAGATGATCTATCCAGGTATAGATATATTTATCGAATAAAATATAAGTTTGATTCATTTGAAATATTCAAAAGATTCCAAAGTGAAGTAAAAAATAAACTAGAAAGAGTATTAAAATTCTTCGATCGGATCGAGGAGGTGAATATCTATCCAGTGAGTTCTAGACATATCTAGAAGAGAATGGAATTCTCTCATAGTGGACTCCTCTAGGAACATCATAGCATAATGGTGTATCGAAAAGAAAAAATCGAATCTTATTAGACATGGTTCGATCTATGATGGGATTTTCTAGTCTACCTATTTTATTTTGGGGTTATGCTCTTGAGACTGCATGTTATATATTGAACAATATACCGAGTAAATCTATCGCAAAGACTTCATATGAGATATGGACTAGGCAATTGCCTATACTCTCTCACCTACGGCTTTGGAGTTGTCCGACCAATGTCAAATATTTGCATACAAATAAGCTTGGACCCCGATCTGATAAGTGCGTGTTTATAGAGTATCCTAAAGAAAATAAGTATTACTATTTTTACCATGATGAAGAACAAAAGTTGTTCATCAATCTTAAGACAATCTTTTTAGAAATGGAGTTCCTTGGTGAAGAAACTATTGTCTCTAAGGTTGAACTTGATGAAGTTCAATAGGTAGAAAAATCGACACCTATAGTTGAACCTGAGATAGATTTGATTAGATTAGATCTAGAGCCTAGTGTACCTACGCCATTAAGGCGATCCAGTAGAGCACCGCATCATCCGAACAAATACTATGATTTCTTGGTCTGAGATGGTGATCCCATTGAATTTGATGAGGATGATAAGGATCCGATCACTTATATGGATGCTATGCAGAGACCTGATTCTAAGAAATGACTTGAGGCCATGAAATCTAAAATGGAGTCCATGAACATCAACGATGTATGGACATTGGTTGATCCATCCAAAAAGGTTAAATCTATTGGGTGTAAATGAGTCTTCAAAAGGAAAAGAGACACAGACGGAAAGTTGAAGACCTATAAAGCCTGTTTGGTTGCCAAGAGATATCGTCAATATTATGGTATTGACTACGACAAAATATTATATCCTATGGTAATGTTCAAATCCATTCGGATAATGCTTCCGATAGCTGCCCATCTAGACTATGAGATCTAGTAGATAAATGTGAAGACAACTTTTCTAAATGGAGAGCTGACCGAAGAGGTGTATATGATACAACCTAAGGGGTTCATATCTATAGATGAGTCCAAGGTGTGCAAGCTTCAGATATCCATTTATGGATTGAAGTAGGCATCTTGGAGTTGGAACATGCATTTTGATAAGATGATCAAAATATATGGCTTCATTAAGAACGAAGAAGAGTTTTGTATTTATAAATGGATAAATGGTCCAGCAATAGTATTCCTTATCTTGTACGTGGATGACATTCTCTTAATCAAGAATGACATCCCCACACTACAGGAAATAAAAATCTGATTGTCATCATAGTTCTCCATGAAAGACTTGGGTGAAGCATCCTACATCTTAGGGATGAAGATCTATAGGGATAGATTTAAAAGGATGCTTGGATTATCCCAATCCACGTACATAGATACTGTGCTGAAGATGTTCAACAAGGAGAATTCCAAAAAGGGCTATCTTCCGATCGGCCATGAAATTTCTCTCTTTAAGAAGGATTATCTGACAACTCCTGAAGAGAGAGAGTATATGAGTAGAGTTTCATATGCTTCGATAGTGGGATCTATCATGTATGCCATGATATGTACGAGACCGAACGTGGCATACTCACTAGGAGTAGTGAGTAGATATCAGTCTGATCCTAGAGAAAACCATTGAAAAGTGGTTAAAACCATCCTTAAATATTTAAGAAATACTAAGGACCAATGGTTGATTTATGATGAGTCAGATTTGAAAGTTGTGGGATCTATAGACTCCAACTTTCAATCTGACCATAATAATAGTAGAAGCGTGTCGGGATATATCTTTACTATAAATGGTGGAGCAATCTACTAGAAGAGTTCCAAGCAGCATACTATGGCAGACTCCATTTGCGAAGCAAAGTACATTGCAGTATCAGATATTGTAAAGAAAGCTATGTGGCTGAGAAACTTTATCATCGAGCTTGGAGTAGCACCCTTCCTAGATGGTCCGGTCCTGCTCTACTACAACAGCACTAGTGCCATAGCTCAGGAGAAGAAACCAAAGGCACACTAGCGGATGAAGCACTTCCTACACTGCTTCCACTTGGTCCAAGAGATCATGGATTGAGGTGATGTCGACCTTCAGAAGATCAATAGAAAGGAGAACCTGATCGACCTCTTCACTAAAATCTTGATGATAAAGGAGTTCGACAACTACAAGTCGAAGATGGATATTAGATACTATGCCGAGTGGCTTTAGGACAAGTAGAAGTTGTTGGAAAATATGTCCCAAAGTCAATCATTAGCCTATTGATGGTTGTGTTATATTATATTTATAATTAATTCATTAATAAATAAAATATATTTTTGATAATAAAGAGAAAATTTATTGATTAGTCCTTAAATCTGTTCACGACCAAATGATAAGTTGTTAATTAGGATGATAGTGTCCATCGAGCGTAGGTCGTTGTATGCTATATAGGTTGATTATCCTCTTAACCAAGAAGTATGGAGACACTGGTATGACATATAAGTGAGATATATGGGTACATCATCGTTGAACGTGACCAACTCCAGAGCATTATGCTGTCGAGAATATCTCTGATAGGATATAGGTATAAGTATCCCTTAGACCTGAGATCGCCTTAGTGACTTGCAAGCAACTTACTGTGCTTTGATACTGAACTAACTGAATTTCTAATTTAGTAATGAAAGGCTTTTAGGCATAGTCAAGTACTTGCAAAGTCAAAGTATGATCAAGATGGAGTTGACCACTCCAAGAGTTAGAGAAGAATGTATCACTGTATTTCAATATACCAAAATCTTGGCAGGATAATCCATCAGATGGATTTTATATTTTGAAATATAATGTGGACAACCTAATCAGAGTTAATAGTTAAACTTTGAGGCATCCTATGAGCATTTTGGTCAAAAGAATGAATTATATAGAAACTATATCTGCATGGGTTCTAAAGATGTTGTTCTACACATTCGACCTATCTGGCCGTCGGATAACATTGCTAGATGGTTACTTCGATTGGTATAAAAATTTATTTTTATACTACCAGCTTAGATTCAAACTTATGAGGTCACACACATTAGAGCTCATGATCTGATCGGATGGTTGATCAATGATTAAGAATCGTTCTAGGGTTAAACAATCAATACGATTGATGTTTAACCTAGTGCAAGTATTGCAGGAGGATCGATTAGCAATTTGATTGCTAATTGAATTAATTTGATTAAACCAAAAGATTGAGATTAAGTCTAATTAAATATAATTTAATTATATTTAGTTTATACTTGATTGGATCAAGTTTAATTAGTTTATTTGATAAGCCAAGTGCAAGGAAGAACTAGTCCTAGTTTAACTAGGACTTGGGTCAACCCAATTTTTAATTTGATTAAAAAATTAGTTTAGATTTAAATATAATTTAATCTAATTTAATTAAATTTTTAATTAGTTTAGGAGCTAATATAATTGGGTTGATTTGCTTTTGATTTAATATAATTTGAGAAACCATATTAGATCAAGTCAAAATAAGAATCCTAGTCATACTAGGATTCCATTCCTTGCGCTACTTAATATCTGATGCCCCCACACCTATTTTTTAGGATTTTTTCATGGAATCCCTTATTTTTCTGATGTTCACACATCCCCTCTCTCTCTCCCTCTCCTACTTATTTGGAATAAGTTATGGATCCGGTCAAAATAGATGGCAAGTTGTTGTGTAATTGGACTCTATATGATAGAATCCCAACCAACTTATATTCCTTCCTTTGTGCCGCCCCCCCACCTGATTTCCTCTCTAATTTTCATGATACAAAAGAGAGCATTTGTGCACATATTCTAGGTGGTTCATGGCATGGGATGAGGAGGAGGCGTCCAAGTGTTGAGCGCCTCAACAACTTGCTATATATCATCCTGCCTTATCTAGAAATTTGACCTAGATAAGGCTCTTTCGTATCTATTTATTTAGGATAAATTTTAGCCTAAAATTTTCATAAAAAATAGACCTTTGAGAGAAGTTTTGGGTTTGTGAAAATCTAAGGAAAAGGATTCTTGGGTGTTGAGTTTTCATAGACACAAAACTAGGTGTCTAGGTGAGAGCAAAGAGAAGAAGAAGAGGGTCTTCTTCTAGGATTGCTGTGTTCACCTCTTTCCTTCCTTCTTCCTTGAGTTTTCTAAGAGTGTCTCACATATAAAAACTCCTCTCTTCCTTCTCCTCTTTGAAAGAGTCTAAATCTAGAAGAAGGAGGGATCTGATTGATCATCAAAGAAGGATCAACACAGTACTAGCATACTATGCTGATTTTCTACATCAGGACTTTTGATCATGATCGTGGGCTTATATGGATGACTCATAGAGGCCGGATGTATGTACAGCTCGCAACTTCATCCTCAAACCTGAATTAGCAAGTTAGAACATCTAACCTACATAGGTAATAGGTCTGATCTATTATTTTCATACCTGCATTAGATGTAGTGTATATACATGTTGATGTGATCAACATATTTTAATTTCTTTTTTATATTTTAATTTTTGATTTAATGAGATGTCATGATCATGTAATAGATCCTAGATCTAGAGTATTTTTTGATATTTAAAATTAATTTTGATTAATTTTAGTCTTCCACTATCGAATCTTGAAAAGTTTCAAGATCTAATCCTAAAATTCTAGATCTGGTTCCTTCATTCTTACCACCAGAAAATCAACCTATGCATTTGACTACTTGGGATATCATTCTGCTACTATGGTTAGTGTTATTATCCCTTTCACCAATACAGCATCACTAGTGAAGCCCACCAATGGAGAGTTCATTGGTCCTAAGTGACTACTAGGTTGGACATCTTTAAGAAAGTCTCATGAAACAAAACATCGATAGAGCTTTCATTATCAATTAGAATGTGATGTACATCAAAGTCAGCAATATTTAAAGCAACTACAATCATGTCATTATGTAGGAATTGAATCCCTTGAGAATCATCCTCAGTGAAAGCAATGGGTTCTTCCATCCTCTGCTTCTTTGTTGGCTCTATCAATCCACTTGCTTCTCTCCTCTAAAGTCATCCAACGATAATATTGATGATCCCAAGTGGTGGTCGATCTTCCTGCTGCTCTTTTCTCCTTGGTAATTTTAGCTGTAGTAGCTTCCTTAGCCGATCTTCTCTTCCTTCAGACTGACATCGCAAAAATCGGCCAAGCTAGCCTTGCCTGATGAGCTCCTCGATCTCATCTTGGAGCTGGATGTATTCTTTAGTATCATGATCGTAGTCATGATAGTAGAGGCAGTACTTATTGGGATTGTGCTTGGCTGGATGGGACCGCATCTTTTCTAGCCTTGGCAACTGCTCCTTAATTTTAATCAGTACCTGTGCCTTCGAAGCATTTAAGGGAGCATAGTTATGAAATCTTCGAGGAGGAGAGTTCCGTCATGTCCTCTAATCTGGACTTCTTTGTTGATGAGGTTAGGATGGGGTTCGGGCTTGCTTGCACTCAGGAGTTTTGGAGCATGGTCGAGCTTCACTCAACTTCTCTGCAACTACGAGCTTGCTGGATTCGCCCATCTACCGCTCTTTTATGGCCACATCATCTTTTACTTGGAAAGTCTCTTCTGCCCAGGCATAACCCTCAGTCTGAGCTAGCATATCAGCAAAATTTTGGGATACTTCCTCTTCAAGAAGGATAGAGGATCATTTTTTTGAAGACCGTCCTTCAACATGATTATGGCCATGGATTGGTTTAAGTTCCGAACCTCCAGTACAATAGCATTGAAGCGACTAACGTAAGCTCGGATGGACTTTTCTTTCTTCTACTTGATGTTAATGAGGAAGTCTAAACCTTGCCTTGGATGTCGGTTGCTTATGAAGTGAGCTACAAACTGACGACTCATTTGGTCAAAGGAGTAGATCGTACCTAGCCAAAGACTTGAGTACCAATTTCTTGCTACTTCTTTCAGAGTGAAGGGAAAAGCTCGGCACAGAATGGCATCCGATGCATCGTAGAGCAGCATCATGGTCTGGAAGGCCTTAAGATAGTCAACCAGATTCGAGGTTTCATCGTTAACTCTCAAATTGAGAGAGTTTAAAGTTTGGCAGGATGGGCTTTTGCATAATTTATGGAGAGAATGGAGGGTGAGCATAGATGTGGTCAGGAGCAGCATGGTGGAGCTCCTTAATCTATTGATTCATCTCTTGAAGCTTCTGATCAAGAAGATCATCCCGATCATGAATCTTAAGGGTCCTCTGGCTGAACGATGGTAGGAATCTTCCGAGGGTGGAGTCATGGTTAGAATAGGGGCTCGTCGCTCTCTGCTTTCCTTTGC
Source organism: Cocos nucifera (assembly GCA_006176705.1). NCBI lineage: Eukaryota > Viridiplantae > Streptophyta > Magnoliopsida > Arecales > Arecaceae > Cocos > Cocos nucifera. Next base: position 8,142 of record QRFJ01003699.1, on the reverse strand, counting down.
CAGGGGTTATCAACTGACTTCCCTAGGTATGCCTTCCCTGCACCAGATCCCAATATTCTGGCGAGGTTTCCTCCGACTGGATTGGCACTAGGGGTTGTTGCATGGCCTGCACTACTTCAACGAGGCCCTTAACCTACTAGATTAGCAGGTTGAACAACTCCAGATCTACCATGACTACTAGTGGAGGAGGCTGAGGTGCTGGTGAGGGAATCGGAGTGAGTGGGTTTAGTTCAAATATGGCAATAGAGGTAGTAGAATGTCGGTTAGAAGCCTTCCTTGGTGGCATCTTTCAAAAGCAAATGAAAATCAAAAGGAAAGGAATCAAAGGGGTTGAGAATAGATGACAAAAAATGAGATCGATTGAGCACTCCTTTTAGGATAAGAGTTTAGACGATTCTTTCTTTAGCACCAATCCTGTTGGTATAGAAAGTTTTATCGATGCCAGAGTCACTAGAGTGGGGAGAGATGAGGTCATCGATGGAATCTGCAAGAAGAAGTCCAGACTAGATGTGGATGGCTCCGATAGGACCCTCCGATGCTAAAGTTAGCTCTTTGGCCAATAAGAATGGAATGCTTAGGAGAAAAATGAACAGAGTATCGAGCAGAGAATGAGAGCTTAGAGAGAAAACATATCTAGAGGGTTTTTTGTATAGATAGAGCGTATAACAAACAGATAGGATAGCCATAACTGCCTGCTAGTGGGCCATTCAGGCCACGTGGAGTTTGTTACAGAGAGTAGTGTCCTTTGTCGTGACTTGCTAGTCTATTGGAGATTAACAATAGGAGTTCAGGTGGGACCTCTGCACATGTAAGTAGTGAATATGAAGAACTCTGAGTCTCAGTGATCTAGAGAGGTTCGAGCATCTTCAAGGTCATCCATAAAGTGACTAATACTGGTTGAGTTGGGGCTTGAATTTGTGTCATTGAAGAGATCCTCTTATAATTTGAGTCCATTTAGCTAGATGGAATCCACTGGGTGATTGAAAGAAGTTCGACCAGATGGGATCTGCTGGGTGATTGGAAGGGCTTTATAGTGGTCGGATCGAGGTCATCCGTAGGTGGATAATTATTCCAGGTTGAGGGTTGAAAGGATGGTAGATTCACCGATTTAGGGTCATGGCTAGGTTCTTTAGGGTTGAAGTTCGGATTTACATAGGCATGCACATCCAAGTTTCTTGGCATAGGAAAGCCATGGTCTACCATTTACAGCAAGGTATAGAAGTTCATTTGAGGAGAAGCTCTGCTAGTTTAGGATTCCTGATGTGAGACTCGGTTGCAATGGTGAGATCTGGCTTGATGAAGATTCGATTGAAAATGAGTTCGGCTAGCTTTGAGGTTGGTCGGGCTGGATTATGTAGGGATTGAACATAACCAAATACTTAGCAAATGGCTTAGGTGACTATCTTTACTATTCAAGTTCATTCGGATAAGGTTCGAGATGCCCTTCAGGTTCTACAGTTATCTAAAAAACCTAATAATTGAAGCTAGGAAAATCGTCTGGCATGCATGGGTTAGAGGTCAGCAATCCTAGAGTGAATTGGGGCCAGAACTCATACAGGTAGAAGTTCGGTCAAGCTCATCATAGTTAGATGGGGTCATCCCAAGACTAGGCATCTTGCTGGACTTCAGCAAGAGTGGATTTATCATCAATAGTATGTATTAAAAGAGTGGTTTATGAAGGAAATGTATGTGCAAAGTATAGTTTTATAAATGAATTGCTGAGTTGTTGTTATGAAATGATAAGTAAAATTAGAGTATTTATTTTAGCAAGCTTGAAAATTAAATTTGAAATGCTTGTGTTATAGATTAAAAGATCGATCAAATTAATTATTTGAGCAAGTTTAAATGATATTGAAATTCAGCTATAGTTTAGAATTTTCCTTAGCTCTTATTTAAAGGCTAGTATAGCTCTTTGCTCTTAGATGAGGGTGGGTTGCAGCACTATCACCCAAATTTAGGGGTGAGGTGTTACATGTTTAGTATCAGAGCAAGGTTAAAAGGTTAATGGTTTATAGAGATAAGCAAAAGTTTATAATTAATGGAGATGAATAAAGGTTTATAATGTTAGATATGTGTGCCTTGGAAGCCAAATTGACTAACACTTATAATACACTTCTAAGGATAAAATTATAATTTTAATTATAAATAATAAAATAAATTATTTTCTATCACAATGTGTATTTGAAAGTGTCATGATACATCCCTTGAGTTAATGGTAATGATAGTTCATATTTTTAAGAGTTAAAAATTTAAGACAAGAATTTTTATTATTAACTTATAAAATGCTCTTGACCGTAGGATCATCATGAGGATGGTGATTGATCTGAAAGGTTAGCGTATGATCACTTCTTTTGCATAGATGAGTATTGAATCTATGGTGTAAAGACATTAGAGCGAGAGTACAGGTATTCGTTAAAGAATGAGGGCATTGAGCGTGACCACCTCGAGCAGTCATAAGAAAGTCTACCTTCTCATCGATGACTGGCTCGAAGCTGTAGTGGTGTGTCTAGTTCTTTGACCTGAGGTGCATCGACAGTTTACCTTGAGGGTGTTATAGTTTGACTACACCATTACTCGATCTCCTAGCCATTCAAAATTCTAAGGTGTATGTTGGCTATAGCATCTTCATTGTAGGAATTGGATTGCACCAATAGGAGATCTATCTATCTCGGTAGATGAGGAGTAGCCCTATGATGATCATGAGAATCAAGTCCATAAGCCCATGGCCATGGCAGAGTGAAATAATAGAAAGAGTTTCTATTAAGGTTTTTCACATTGGACTTGAATCGAATGATTAATTCATATGATGGAAATTAGGGTTTGACGAGATCACCTTAACTCTAATCTGATCGGAGCTCAAGATAGAGAAACTTAATCACATAGGTAACTGCACCAAGAGGTTCACTTTTAGTTTTGTTGGGTTGCTACCATATGCTGCTAGGTGTCACTAGTAGATTTTGGAAGCAATTAGAATGATTTGGATGATCGATCATACTAGTTGTCTAAATTAGAAAAGTTCTGATCCATCGAAAGGTATTTCGATGATGTCGATGATAGAGATCATGACATATCTCATTACCATACGAAACTGAACCTAACTGGATCACACAAATAAGCATTTGGATCTGGATGTCATCAATTGGACTAATCCAATTTAATTAATTTGAATAAGATTCAATTAGGTTCAAGAAAATCATGCTAGCACATGATTGAGCCTAATGCTCTCCTTTAACAATCATTAAAACTTATCTCGACTGAGCCAAATGTGTTTGGGCTCACTCAGGAACCTTTACTTGGTCTGACTGAAGCTTGTCCAGGTCAGAAAAGGGTCATCTTAATTTATGAAATAAATTTAAAGTAACACCTACCATTTTTGGTCATATGCTAATTCCTATTTTCAGACATTGGTCAAATATTAGACATCTGCCCATGTGTCATGCACCTATAGGAGAGTATTTGGGGACTTGTCCCCTGCTAAAAAGCAGACAGGAAGGGGGTGCATGCCTAGGAAGGCATGCACTCCATGAGGATAAAAGATAGAGTACCATGTAGATGGGACTCCAGGTTGTTTAAGGGAATTAAACTGTGTGGCGCCAAAAAGTCTTGTTTGACCCAGTCTTGGCGCCACCTTAGGAGGATTTTGAGGGTTACTCATCTGATTAGATCAAATGATATCATCCCACCAATCAGATTTAGATCTGATTACACAAAGGGCCATGATTGGCCAGGATGATATGGCACTGCATGGCACAGCAGAATCTATATAAATCCTATCTGCACCTAAAATTTAATGCTTCTACCTTTAGCCCATGCCACATAGCCTCTCTCCCTTCTTCTTAATGCCACCCTCTAGTCCTCTCTCTCCTCTCGATGCCCAAAGACTTTTGGGCATGAACAAGGTGCGATCCAAGCAAGTGAAAAGCGTTAGGAAAGGAAGAAGGCAGCACTGCTGTAAGAGACAATGACCATTCTTCAAAAGCATTTTTGAAGATCTTCAAGATCAGATCTTGATATGATTTTTGGAGGATTGATTGAGAAGGAGAAGATCTTCAAATCCTGTCTGAGTGGATACCGGTAGAGACCAGGCACTTGCATGGCTACATCCAGAATCTCAGACAAACATCGGAATCATCATAGGATAATTGGATTATCCAAAATAAAGATATAATTCAATTAGATTTAATTTTTATTTTTATTTTTATTATCAGATCAATGGGTATGAGATGCATGACTAGACTAGGAATAGAATTATTCTATGTATAGTCTAGCATGATTAATTATAATTTTTAGATCTATTTATTTACTATTTTTGGATATTGTAAATATTATAATTAGATCTAAAAAATAGAAACTAAATTTATTTAATTTGTTCATATGAGATATGATAGATGCATGTTTAGACTAGTTGTAGAATAGTTTTACAAAATTATCTAGAATATATTTTAATTTGATATGATCAAATTTAAATATTATTTTTTAGATGTTTATGAGATAATTTAGATCTAAAAATATGCATGATATGATACATGAGATGTATGCAAAATATATTTTTAGTTAAATCAATTTTTATATATGTGATATATGATATAGATCTAACTAGTTTTATTTATCATGTTTCTGATTAAGGCGTTCCCCTTGGCCGTCTGATCATAAGAACGAAGTAGGGTTTAAAGGCTCTCTCCTTTCATTCGATGGGGTGTTCTTATAGTGTGTAGGGATGCTGTGCATTCATCTTTAATTAAAAAACAAAAACTTATTTTCTGCAAAATCTTAGATCCTAAAATTCTAGGATTTTATATACATGTTTTATTTATGAATCCTAAACTTAATTGATAATTAAGGTTATGAAATATATTAGGTCTAAAATTGAGAATTTTTAGATCTAAAATATATTCATAAAATTGGGTTTAGGCTTGGGTAGCTCAATTAGGTCTAACGGTTGATCAAATCAAATCAAAAGTTGGTTAGTTGGGATCAAGAGTACTTAAATTGACCAATCTAATAGGATTAAGTCTGGGTCAAGGTCGAGTCACATAAGTGATCGATCAAGTTAAGACCTAATTAGGCTCAGTGGTTAGAGTCTGGATTGTTGGCTAATTCAATTGGTTCTGGCTCAATAATTTGGTATCTAAGGTAGGTTTGGTAGATATGACTGATTTTTAATTGAAAACTACTCAACTCGAATGCATTCTTATCGAGTTAATGGCATATCCCTTCTACCGATTTCACTTACCTAGCCATATTTATTGGCCTAGTCCTGATCTGAGGTGGCTAACAATCCGAGCTAACCCATGCCACTAGATTAGTCATAATGATTATGGCTATGTCAAGTCAAGTTTAAAGAGACCTAAATCAAATCTTCCTAAGAACAGATTAAGTTTAAGGTCTTCCATCATTGTAGATGTGTGGGCCCTTCTCGAGGTTGATTATTCTCGACTGATCATAGTGGTTCAGTTGCACCGAAAAGATGCAACCATGTCTATTAGGCATTGGATGGTATGAGCTAAAGGATGGATTGGGTTTAATATTTTGGATATGGTGAGAGATCCAATTAGAAATCTAATCTATGCAAATGGTAGGTCTGACTTAACTAAGGAGTGGATCAATATTTCGGACATGGTGAGATTCATAAATTAGAGACCAAGTCTGGGTGCATCATGATTAGAGAATCATTGGATAAGAGTTGTTTACTCATTGACTAACCCACCACCAATAACTGTTAGGTGAGGTAATGAGTCAGTTGGTGGGACTGCACCATCCACTAGAAATTAGTAATCATGGAGATTTTTGCATCTCTATAGAGAGAGTGTAGGGATCCAAAAAAATAGTGGAAGCTAATTTATTTAAAAATCAAACTCCTAAATAAATTGGTCAAGTTTTAATTACAAAATCTAACTAAAAACTTTGAGACTCTACAGAAAAAACAAAAATATCTGCATCCAACCCACTAGCTCATATCCTAGACACCCATAGATTGATCGAACCCAATTACAAGGATTGACTTCGAAACTTCAAAATTATTTTGAGTTCTGAGAAGTTGACTCATGTATTGGACCAGGATCCCCCCACCTTATCAGCTCATCCATCCACTAAGCAGAGAGCGTCTCTTGACAAATGGATGGATGAAGATAATAAGGCCAGATACTATATGTTGGGCTTGATGTTTGATGAGCTTTAGCGCCAACATAAAGATATCAAGACTGCCCGCCAAATGTTGGCTCACCTACAAGAGTTGTTTGGTGAACAGAGTTGTGTAGCCAAATATCAGATCACTAAATGACTATTTAAGGCTAAAATGCATGATGGGCAGTCAGTCTAAGATCATTATCTGATGATAATCAAGGACTTGGAAGAGCTTGAGAAGCTCGAAGTGAAGTTAGATTAGAATTTGCATAATAATATAATTCTGCAATCCTTGACTGATGTGTATGGATAGTTCATCATGAACTACCATATACATAAACTTTAGAATACTCTAGCCGAGCTTATGAATATGCTGGTTATTGCTAAGCTTTCTATGAAAGGTTCTAAAGGCTCAGTACTTGCTATGGAATGGACTTCTTTCAAGAGAAAGTCTTTTGACAAGAAGAAGAAGTCTGTAAAAAAGTAGGTGGAAGATGAAAAATAAAAGAAGGCAGAGCTGAAGAAGAAGGCTACTGACAAAGAAAAATATTTTCATTCTAATACTGATGGCCACTGAAAGAAGAACTGTCCTACATACCTGACCACCCTGAATAATAAGAAGGAGACAGGTCCTTCTGGAGGTATGCTCATTATTGAATCTAACCTTATGATTTCTTCTGCATCCAGTTGGGTGCTTGACTCTGGTTCTAGTGCTTATTTATGCACTTTCATGCAGGATCTTGAGGATTGCAGGAGGCTGAGGGGTGGTGAGATGATCCTATGCATTGGAAATGGAGCAAGGATTGCTGCTGTGGTCGTGGGAATCTACCCTCTTTGACTACCATCTGGCTTAGATTTAGTACTTAAGAATTGTTATTATGTGCCTGCTGCAAGCAAAAATTTGATTTCTATTTCATGTTTAGTATAAGAAGGCTATGTAATTAGTTTTCTTAAGGACCATTGTAATATTCTTTATGAAAAAAATAAATGATAATTGGTTTTCTTATTAATGGTCTCTACCAGTTATATATTGATGTATCTATCTTTAATATCGAGCAAAATATGAATACCATATGATCAAAATGACCTAGGGATAGTCTAAATGATAGGTATCTATGGCACCTAAGGCTAGGTCATATAGCAGAAGATAGGATTAACAAATTGAAGAAAATTGGGCTATTGAGTTCATTGACTTTCGAGTCATATCCAATTTGTGAATCATGTCTTCATGACAAAATGACAAGCTCTCTTTTGTAGGACATGGGGAAAGGGCCACAGAACTACTTGCCCTAGTACATACTGATGTGTGCAGCCCATTTGATGTGCTGGTAAGAGGCAACTTTATCTACTTCATAATCTTTAGCAATGATTTATCTTGATTTGGGTATGTGTATCTTATGAGACACAAGTCTGAAGCCTTTAAAAAGTTTAAAGAATTCAGACATGAAGTTGAAAAGCAAATTAGAAAATCCATTAAGATTCTTTGATCAGATTGAGGAGGTGAATACCTTAGTCGGAAATTCTTGGACTATCTCAAGCAATATGGCATAGTCTCTCAATGGACTCCACCTAAAATACTTTAACTCAACGGGATTTTAGAATGGAGGAATTGGACACTATTAGATATGGTCCAATCCATGATGAGCTTCACAGACATTCCTGATTTTTTTTGGGGACATAGTCTATTAACTACTATATATTTACTAAATAGGGTTTTCTCTAAAATCATTCCTTCCACACCATATGAGATATGGCATGGTAAAAAGTCAAGTCTGAGTTATCTCAAAATTTGGGGTTGTCTAGCTCATATCAAAAGATGACAAGCGAACAAGTTAGACTATAGGTCCTTTAGAGCTTGATTCATAGGATATCCTAAAGAGTCATTAGGATATTATTTCTATATTTCAGAAGATCACAATGTGATTATGAGTTGACATACCATCTTTCTTGAAAAATATTTATTCAAGATGGTGGCATTGGAAAGCAGATCAAGCAAGAGGAGAAAATCTCACAAGACAA